>JAKCPI010018555.1:0-68523 GCA_023213315.1 Euborellia annulipes
TAATTATAATGCATGATTTAGTCTGGTATTGAGAAATTAGAATGAGGTTGAAAATTTATTGAATTAAAATTTATCTTGAATATTTAATTAAGAGAGAAAGATTATTTGAATTGGCCACTTGAGAAAAATTGTAATATCAGAAATTAAATTACAAAAGTTAAATATAAGAGATTATATATGAAAGTTATATGAGAGGAAAAATACACTAGGTTATGTGTTTCAAGGATTTTTTTTTATTTATTAATTAAAATTAACACTTAAGACGTATTTCGACATTACTGTCATCATCAGAAGTGGTTTTCTTAAAAATGAATACATTTGCTTCTAATAAATTTCTTTTGTTTAATTAATAAATAAAAAACCTTGAAACACATAACCTAGTGTATTTTACCTTTTATATATATACATAATGTTTCAACTTGAGCCTACGGTAGAAAGTTTAAATCTAATAAGAGATTATATTAAAAAGAATAGTAAAATTTTAATTAGGACCGATTCTCAAGAATATTTAATTTATATTTATAATTAAAAAAAATATTTTAAAAATTAATAAATGGTGGTATCTTCAAAAGAAAAAAACACTAGCAAAAAAAGTGTATGAATTAATCCCGAATGGAATGACGCATGCGTGCATGAAAAACCAACAATTTTTATATTGAGTATGCGTCTGTATAGTTGGGGATTAGTTATGCAACTCACAGGATTCTAAAAACTCTCGCCTAATAAAAAAAAAATTATATTAAATAATGTTTGATGACTATTGTTTTCTTATACATCTCTTAATCATCTATTAAATAAGTAAATAAGAGATAATAGTATGTAAAATTTATTTTGAGAGTCAGAGTAATACCTCGAATAGTTCGGTTAATCGGTTCCATAAATTTTGAAACAGAAATCGAGGAACTAACATATGAAAAATGTAGAAAAACAAAATTTTTTATCTTTTTTAAAACTAGTTGTGTAAAAACTTTTAAGTTTTTTTTGTTTTTTTCAAGCAAAAAAAAATGAATTAAATTAAACCGTTGGTTCTAGTTAAATCATTATAAGAAAATTTAAGAAAATAAATTATAACCTAGAATAAAATAAAAAATATTAATTTTTAATAAATCTTTGAAACTTATAACCTAGTGTTTTTAAAGATTTATTGTGAGGTATATCTTTGTGGCTAGAAATATTATTCCCAAGTCGGAGTCAAAATTTCAAGACAAGCGCAGCTAAAATTATTTCTTTTTATTGTGCCGTTCCAGGCTGACGTTTCGGCACACTTCCTAGACCAGTGGCAGAAACGTCAGCCTGGAACGGTACAATAAAAGAAATAATTTAGGTTTGTGACATTTTTTTGTTTTAGGAAAATTTAAAAAACAAAACAAAATTCTAAGATTTATTTAAAATATTAATTTTTAATAAATCTTTTAAGGCGGAGTCAAAAAAAATTCCAAGACATATGAAGCCAAAATTATTTCTTTTATTGTGCCGTTCCAAGCTGACGTTTCGGCCAATGGTCTAGGAAGTGTGCCAAAATGTCAGTCTGGAACGGCACAATAAAAGAAATAATTTTGGCTGCATATGTCTTGGAATTTTTTTTTGACTCCGACTTAAAAGATTTATTAGAAATTAATATCTTAAATAAATCTTAGAAACTTGTTTTGTTTTTTTAATTTTCCTAAATCAAAAAAAAAATTATTTATTGGAAAATTTCAAACCGGCCTATGCGATATATTGTTGTACAGTGAGGGTCAATATTAAGCCCCATCCATTTGTTTTTTATTAGTGATTATTTCATTGTTTTTATAAAAGAAAATGAACATCTTTATTGGAAATTTTCTAGGTTTGAACCATGAGAGTTTTCATTAAAAAATATACAATATTTTTTTTAAAAACAATGAATTAATCACAAGTAGAAAACGCATGGTGGGGGCTGAATATTGTTCCTCACTGTACATGTTGGGAACCTATTGAAGAAATTACGGACTGAGCTGGTTAAATGTATTCACCAAAATAATATATCATTTAAGGGCTGTAAATATTTTCTCCTGTTTGGGGGCGGCATAATATGAAAGGGAGGAAGAAATGTCAGCCTTATCTCAAGCAACTCAGAAATATCAACCCCTGTGTTGAAATATATATTTCTATATTTAAATTTTTTTTTTTTAATTCTTATTACTTAATGTATTTAACCATATACAATACAATATACGAGAATCTTATCGTTATTTTTTTTTTTTTTTTATGTGCATTTACCAAAATATATAACATTTATTTAGAGGTATAAAAGGCTTAAAAGTCCGTGAGAAAAGTTTGTTAGAATTTATTCAAAATTGTTTTTTTTTTCTTTTTCTTTCCAACTTACTTTTAATTACCCTTAAAGAGAAAAAAAAGAAAATATTTTCCTTCAACTTTCTATATACATTAAATTATTTATCAAGAAAGATAAAAATGATTTTTTTTTTTTTTATCTCGAAAAAGATATTAAAAAAAAAAAAAAAAAAAGAAATATATTAGATTAGTCAGGTGAATGTAAGGGAAGGTTGAAGATAAACCTGAAGGGCTCCAGGAGCCCTATTCAAGACATTAAAAATTTATTTCGGTGCTTTTTATATGCTTCAAAAAAAAGCAGAGTCAGATCTAATAAAATTCATGCTTTAAAATAAAAAAAAAATAATGTATTTCAGAAGTTGCATATTGAAATTATAATAAATACAATCGAGGGATGATAACATAATAAATAATTATTAAAGTGAATTTTAACACTAAAGATGTAAAAAGTAATTTAAGGAGGCGTTAATAAATGAAATTAAAAAAACTCTTTTATTTAATTTTAATGTATACAAATAATAGTAGGTAAATAAAAATAAAAATTTTGACAATTTTGAAAATTACTATATTTGGATTTCGTATATCTTTGATAAAAGATTACGTTTTTGCTTTCTCTTACCTATATACATAGGCGTAGCCACGGGGGGTTTTGGGGGTTCAAACCCCCCCCCCCATTGGACCCAAGCCATGACTACATATTTAAGCTCTATAATACAAAATACTTTTTCTCTCTATATATTTCATATATAGGGTAAGAGAAAGTAAAATATAATAATTTTCTCTAGCTTAAAAAAAAAAAAAATTAAATAAAACGCAAAAAATTCGAGAAAATTTTGAATTTTCCCATTGAAAAGGATTGATTTTTGTTTTGCTTTATAAAAAATTAAAGCCGCTTAAAATTGATTAAATCTCGCAAATGAAAAATAATAAAAATTATTATATAAATAAATTTTTTATTTTTTTTCTTAAAGAGGTCTGAGATAGGAGTCTGGTCAAGAGAAACACATAGAGAGACACCCCGGTATTTTAGGCCCATATACATAAAATTAAGAGATTTGCATTATTTATTGCCTGATACGATTTGATTGAAAAATTGCGGCACTTAATTAAGAAAGGGCGGGCCCGAGCCACCGCGAGGGGGTCCGGGGGGGGGCGAAGCGAAGGTGGGGTAAGTGGCTTGTCATATATTTCATTAGACGCCCTATACTGCCCCATTAGTCGGGGTGGGGGGGGAGAAATAATCCTAACCCCCCCCCCCATCAAAATTTCTGGCTACGCCTATGCCTATATATGTTAATACCTATGTCCAAATGTGATTGATAAATTTATTTTTTAGATCTTTATAAATATGAAATATACACAAATAAATAAATATATAAAAAATACCTATTAAATTAATCAGAGTAAAAAATGACCTAATTTGAAACTTGGTTGGATTAATAATAATAAATAATATTTATAAGAAATTGTTAAAGACGAAAACAAATAACGACATTGGGTTGCCTAACCATTAGACGGGGCATTTTTACTTTCTCTTAACTATATATAGTATTGCTTTCAAGTCAAACAGTCGGTGATGAGATTTTGATGGTAATAGTCCCGTGGTTCTGTCTGTGTTCAAAATAAAGCAAAAAGGAAATGAGCTACGACATTGGAATTTTATATCTAAGTCAGGTACCCCTCTGAGACACTAAAATATGATTTTAAATAAAATAGAAAAAAAAGAGTACTAGTACTTTCATGGGTGTAACTAGGTGGGGTGCCGGGGGGCATTGTCCCCCTAGAAGGCCCGTGGCCCTCCCAGAAAGCTCCCTGCCCCAAGAAAAATTGAGAAAAAATGGAGCTTTCCAGGCCCCCCGGAGAAAAGCTGGGCCCATGGACCACCCCCCCAGCGAGGATGGCTGGTCTCATGGCCCACCCCAGCCAAATTCTCTAGTTACGCCCATGAGTACATTACTGATGTACTTTTTCAGTTTTTTTTTTTCTTAAAATTCAAACGATTTTGATTAAAATTCATAAATAAATTATTTTTTAGATGCTCTTTAAAATGAATATTCTCATGAAGCACATTTTACTCTTGTACTTTATAGGTAATATAGGAGAAATAGTTGCCATGGTAACAAAATATAAATAATTTTCTATGTTTATAAATTTTACATCTTGAATTTTAATTTATCTGATGTGACAAGTACAAATAATATTTATTTTTATATTAAGAAAACTAATTACTATTTTTAAAATTAGTACTTATTAAGATAAAAATTTTGACCTTTTTTCGAAATAAAAGAAATTAAAAAAAAAAAAAAAAAAAAAAAAAAAAAAAAAAAACGGTCACACCAGGATATATTTCAAAAAAGGCCAAAATTCTTATTCTTAATAAATATTAATTTTAAAAATTGTAATTAGATTTCTTAATATATTACTAAATTTTATTTATTTACACTCTAACGAATGAATAATTTCAATGGAAGATTTTTAGAGATGTACCTATCTCCTTGAATTTTTTGGAATTCACAAGCTATTCAGCATTTTTAGAGTTAAAATCTTTTTTGAATATTTAATTAAGAGCTCTAAGGAAAATCTTTGAATCAGCCACTTAAAAATTTTAATTTAAAGTAATTGTATATAATAAATTTCTCTTTATCTTAAGAATGTTTTCTGATAGTAGAAATAAAAAATTATCTTTTTTGTTTCTCTAAAACTTTTCTGATTGAAAAAGAAATGAAAATGTTTCCACCGTTACAAAAAAAAAAAAAAAAAAAAAAAAAACCGTTAATTCCAATTTCTTCTAATGAAAAACAAGTACGGTTTGTCTGCCTGTGCATTAGATTGATGGTCTAAAGAGTCAAGAAGAAAGAAAACAAACCTTTTCTCTGATACATTTATATAATAAATAAAGTGGAATAAAAATGATTATAACGTGGCTATTTAATACAAAATGGCCTTAAAAGAATGACTAATAGCAGAATTGGGAGTGAGATTCTGATATATACTAAATTTAATTACTCTCTCTTTGCCTCAAAATTTATTTACAAAATTTTCCATAATAAAAAATGGCAGTGATCCTAATTTTGACAAAAAAATCAAAAAAAAAAAAAATTGTACTTGGAATGTCTCTTTTATAGTCTTAGGAACCAACTAACAAACTTTATCCGACCGATAGCAAATCATCGATATAATAAATCAGAACACGCTAACCTTCGAGTTAAAAAAATGATTTTTTTCACATATAATTAGCTGAGGTGTAAGGAAAGTTTTGTGAAGATATAATTTATAAAAATAATTAATTAAAGTTAATTTTTTAACAAAGAATATAAACAAGGCTTGTGTTTCTAATTTCACCCTTTATTTATCTACTCTCTTATTTAATCAAGCTTAACTAGATGTGAAAATACTCGACATTCATTGTTAACTAGCTTAACCGAGATATAGCTAGTTAATTAGAAGTTAAGCAACCGACCCTTGGTCTTAAATAGTTACTTAATAAATTTAAAATGCAAATCACACACATAATTCAAGTGACACAAGTCAAAAACATGTGTTTGTCAGTTATAGAAGTGTACTAAGTTAGCTTCAATATCCGCTATCAGAGAGCAAATATGTCGGGGACTCTTCTTGACTTGAAGCTCCCCGCTAGTGATGTGACAAGAGTGACATATTTGTAGTTAAGTATCAATGGTGTGTAACGATGATAAAAAAATTGTTTAAAACAGCATAGGCGTAGCCAGAAATTTTTGATGGGGGGTTCAAGAAAATTTTTTCAAACATTTGAAAAATTTAAGATTATTTTAGGGTATTTATAAATCACTTTTTTTTTAGCTAGAGTAAATTATTATATTTTACTTTCTTTTACCCTATTTGAAATATAATTTGTATTATAAAGCTTAAATATCTTGTCATGTTTTGGGTCCCATGGGGGGGGGGGGTTTGAACCCCCAAAACCCCCCTTGTTAGGCCTATGTAAGACATAAATATTTTTTCGAAATTTTTTCAAAACAACTCTTTTTGAGTTGTGTCACTTTAGAAACAGGTGTGCAGTATATTTAAAATAATTTAGGAGTTTTTTTTGGAGGGTTCTAAGAATACAGTAAAACCTCGTTTAGCGAGAAAATCAAATTATAAAAGAATGACTTGCTTAACGAGCGACGTTTCGTATAACGACGGGCGAGGAGAAGGGGATTCCCGGATTGTGAGCATGTTACAGTCTGTGTCTTGGGGGGAGGGGGACAGCTCTATGAGGAGAATGTTATTGTTTCGCATAACGAGTATGATTCTTTGTTAAGCGAGGTTCCACTGTACTTCATTCACTAGAATCATCAAAAATCGAATTTTTTTGCCTTAACTATGTGTATACTTCGTAAATAAATAAACTCAGTCAAAGAAGAAGTGGCCAAGGAAATTCCACCTTACAGGTGAAGGGAATTTGGAATATCTTCAGTCATATTATGACAAAACCTTTTGAAACGATGATTTAATTAGCAATATAATGGAAGGTAGCTTGAAAAACCTAATTGTCTTTTAGAACCACAACTATGTAGCAGCACAAAAGAGAGATGTCTGGTAAAAGGGAGTAGGCGGTGCCTTTAGTAGATAATAAATAATCAATACCATAATAGACTTTGAAAAGAGAGTCTAATATAACAAGAATTAAGTGAAATTTTCTATCTCATTTTGTCTTTCTTAAAAAAAAAAAAAAAAGATTCAAGAAGAAAGATAAAATGTATTAAAAAATAAATAAATGGTTTTTGTTTTTTTAAATGTGCCAGGTTTAATATAATTCCGGGATAATATAAATAGATCTCGGGTTCGCATTCAAAGGGCTGAGCCATATGGGAAATAGGTGATCTGTATGGGGAGAGAGTGAGAGCGAGAGAGAGATCCGGGGGTTGTTGCCCCTGGCAACCAGAGGGGTTGTTCTGGTTCGGGTTGCACGTGTGGGCCCCCATCAAGGCTAAGTCAAGCCAAGAGAGAGTCAGAGAGGGGCCAATCCCCGGGACAAGATCACCGGCATACAAGTGGCCAGCAAGCCTACCTACACTGGGCGTCAAAAGTCATGCCCTTTGACACCTCCGCGAAATAACAAGTCCGATTATTAAAGGTCACAATTAGCAGAGATATCTGATTTTTTTGGGTTTTCAATTGATATCTAAGAGGGAAAAAAAACTACTAGGAAATTTAAATTAAAGTGTTTACATTTGATAATAAAATGAGTCATTCCTTAAACATTTGACATTATCTGAATTAAGATTCAGTTCAAACGGATATGCGTTTATTCATAGAGAAATTTTATAAAAAAAAATCTGGTGTGACTGGTCGCACAGCACACAACTGAGAAAGTTGTGTTTGTCACACCAGATTTTTTGTGTCGACATATATTTAGTTTCCGACAGTACGGTACTTTTTAATTCAAGATGTCAAATTTATAAACATGGGAAAATATTTATATTTTGTTACCATGGAAACTATTTTTCCATATTTTTCAATATTAAATTCCACCCATGCGTTTTCTACTTGTGATTATTTCATTGTTTTTAAAAAATATTATAATTTTTTTAATGGAAACTCATGGTTCAAACCTAAAAAATTTCCAATAAAGATTTTAATTTTCTCTTATAAAAACAATAAAATAATCACAAGTAGAAAACGCATGGGTGGGACTTAATATTGCCCCTCACTGTACAAAGGAAAATTGGTCTTCAAACAATTTTGAGAGCAAAATGAGAATATACATTTTAAAGAGCATCTAAAAAATAATAGATTTTTGAATTTTAATCAAAATCGATAGAGCGAATTTTGAGAAAATCGAAAAAACTTAAAAAGTACATCATCGGTAAAGTGTACTTCAAACAATTTTCACGAAAAATTTTACTGATATACTTTTTAAAGAGAATCTAAAAAATAATTGATTTATATCAATTTTAATCTAAAAAGAAAAATATTTACATTCTGTTACCATGGCAACCATTTCTATTATCTTTCATATGAAGTACAAGAGTAAAGTAGTCTTTAAAAGATTTCAAGAGCAAAATGAGAACATACATTTTAAAGAGAATATAAAAAATAATTGATTTATGAATTTTAATCAAAATCATTTGAGCGAATTTTGAGAAAAACGAAAAAATACATCAGCAAAGTACTAGTACTTTTTGGCTAATTTTGATCAAAATTATTCTTTAAATTGAACACAGACAGACAGACCATGTTGCAAAAACCACTTTTTTGTACTCAGGGGACCTCAAAACGTGTATATGTATCAAAATTTAGACATCGAATTTTTGACATGAAACCAATATTTTCTCTCTATTTATTAACATATATAGATAAGAGAAAGTAAAACAGAAAAAAAATAAAACGTTTATATTATAAATTATTAATTAATTTGATATGCATAAGGCTAATCAATTTATGTTTGTTTATATTAACATAAAATTATTATTTACGGCCAATGAAATTGTAATATATTTTGATGTGATTAATTCTAAATGGGAATGAGAAAAAAAAATGAAAATTAAAGTGTATTTTGATAAAAGAGAAATTTAAATTGTTTTTGTCTTCAAGAGGTATACATCAAAAGAAATTAAAAAGGAAAAATAAGCGAGTGGCGAAACAAGATGGGGCTCTTAGTAATTATAAGAGCTTTTTCCTCTTGAGCAAAAAAAAGAAACAAAGAGGATTCCAAAAACAGAGTGTTCAAAAATGTTAAGTAAATTTTGATTTAAATTGAAAAAAAAAAAAAAAAAATGACATCAATATTGAGTTTGAACGACGAAAAGAGCAACGAACCGAACATCAAATGGATATTAATTTCACCGTTCCCATCTTATTTGCAAACAGCTAACAACAGAACAATAAATAATTTCGAAAAACTATTATCTGTCTTAAATGGTGGGCCAACTTATGTCACGCATGAGAAATGAGAATTTAGATGCTATTTTGCCCTTAAAAAAAAAAAAAGATAAGAAATTTACAGAAGGGAAAATTGCCGGAGAGAAAAAAAAAACAAACAATGGCACGTCAACAACACTTAAAATATTTGTAAATAAACAGTATAAACAACATGATTAAATTCAAAATAAGTAATCTCTTAACAAGTTAAATTTTAGAGATAGGTTTTGATATTTTTCCAGTTAGTTTGGTTTGTAACCTACCCCAAAAAAGATTTTAGCCCTGAGGGTTTTTCTTGTCAGAGGCTATTGATAGATGAAACGAAGGGTGAATGATGAGATTTGCCCGTAAGTGGGCTAAAAGGGCAAAAAAAAAAAATACCTTCGATAAGAGACTTCAAAATCGAAGAAAAAAATAACATTTTCAAAATAATAAAGAGGGAAGAACTCAAACTAACCCTTTCATATAAAAACAACACAAAAAATTTAATTGGATTACCTACATTTATTCAGAAGAAATGGTAAAATTATCGATATTATCTTTCTTTTATAAATAAACACTGTTAAAAACTTTCAAGCGATATTCATAAACTGTATATGAAGTCTGTTAAACAAATTAGCAATAGTTTTACACTTTTATGAAGATATAAATTACGTTTATATAATATAAAACAAATAATTTGTCAAATGGGGAGTGCGTGATGACCCTTGGAGTTAAGATGATTAATTATATTTAGAATGTTTATAAAGATGATATTTTTAAGAGTTCATGTTATTTAGAATGAATAATTGAAGAGAGAGAAAAAATATTTAAAAATTCGTTGATGAAAACTAACCTCTCAAATGGTTCCAGTTCTAAAGATGATATAAATAATTTAGGTTTTGTCGAATTTTCATTTGTTCTTCAAAATAAATATATATATTTAACCTGTTAAATAAGATTATGTTAATATGGATTTATTCTAATAAATAATTTTATGTTTGTTATGAATTATTTCTTAAGAAAATTAATTCCAAAGTTTTTTTTTTTTTTTTTATTTATTTAATATAATATATTGAATAGATATTCTGATTTGTAATTAATTACCTTATTATTCATGTAGATTTTTTATTAACACTATTTAAATATAAATAATAAAACACTCAATAATATTTTCATTCACTAGAAAATAATTAACCGATTGCTCGCGTGACTTTTCAACGTGCGAAACAAAAGAAAAGAATATACAACTGCTCTACTATTACGTCATCAAGTCATGGGATATAACAATTTGAAATTATAAATTAAAGTAAAATAATTTTCTCCTTAAAATTATTATTTAAATAATAAATGCATTTTTTTATTAAAAAATTTTTAATAAGGAATGTATTTTTAAGATATTATTTTGGAGAATAAATATAATTATTTTAAAGATAATATATTGCATTTTCATTCTCAAATCATTCGGACTGACTTGACCTTCACACCTTCAACTAAATATATTATTTTCTCTTACCTATATATGTATAGATAGAAAGTATTGCGATCATGTTAAAAATTCGATGTCGAGATTTTGATGGATATACATGTTTTGAGGTCCCCCGAGTTCAAAAAAGAGGGTCCCGCAAATTGGTCTGTCTGTGTGTGTGTAACGATTTTAAAGCATGAAGGAATTGAGCTACAATATTGAAATTTTATATTTAAGTTAGTTACCCTCCCGGATACTCAAAATAATCTTTTGAACAAAATCGGCCAAAAAGTACTAGTACTTTACTGAAGTACTTTTTCAGTTTTTTTTTTTTGAATTTCTCAAAATCGACTCTAACGATTTTGATTAAAATTCAAAAATCAATTATTTTTATATGCTCTTTAAAAAAAATATTAATAAAATTTTTCATGAAAATTGTTTGAAGTACACTTTACTGATGTACTTTTTCTGTTTTTTTCATTTTCTCAAAATCGGCTCAAACGATTTTGGTTAAAATTCATAAATCAATTATTTTTTTGAAGTACACTATGTAGTATTTCAGATTTTTACTTATGAAATGCCAGTGGTCAAGTTTGGAACGTGCGATGGGAAACTAAATATATCTACAGGTAAGGTGAAGAAAATAGATTTAATTCGGCCCAAAATTATTTATTACCAATGTCTACGTTTCGGGGACTATACGTCACCCATCCTCAGGACCTTAAAATACAACACAACAACAAAACTTTATAAATAAGATAAACTTAAAAAGCAAGATATAAAAGAAATAAGAGAAAGAGGGGGGGGGGGGACGTATAGTCCCCGAAACGTAGACTTTGGTAATAAATAATTTTGGGCCGAATTAAGTCTATTTTCTTCACCTTGCCTGTAAATTAGACGGCCTTCCTCCATACGATTATAAATATATCTAGACATAAAAAAATTTGGTGTGACAAGCACAGTACACAACTTACCCTTGCCGAAGCGTAAGAGAAAGTTGTGTGTTGTACACACCAGATTTTTTTTATAAATTTATCCAATAGTAAGATATTAAGGAGAAGCAAATAAATAAAAGCATTTGTTTATTCACATCTGATAGTAACGCCATTTGTTGGTTGTTTTTAAAGGGGAACCAAATTTCTATTTATTTGTAATATAAGGAGGATGAAAAGGGAGAAAGAATTGGAAAATTGAAAAGAGGTTAGGGAAGGAATTTTCGAGTCAGGAAATAGGTGAGATTTGAAAGGCTGGAGTGAAGTATTGAGGGGGAAATGGACGCAGACAGCTATTCTAATCTCGGGAGGTCAAAAGAAAGTGAGTGAGTGACTTGTCTGGTGAGTGTCGATTTGGATTTCAAGTTGTTCAACAAACATATTTTTATAAAGAAGAAATCCATCAAAATATTTATCTCGGTTATTAAAATCGAAAAGAAATTTCTATTTTTGGATAAAATGAGAGGATGTGTGTGTGGCCGTAAAAATGGAAATTTATAAAGAAAGAAATTTGATAGTATTTATGACTCAGTATGTTCCACTAAAATGAATGTAATATTCATGGCTACTAAATTTCAAATGATTCCAAACCAATGGCATTAAAAAAAATTGACAGGAACTGAGAACAATTATTTCAAATATTGTATGATGTTCGCTTCGTTCTATTGTAAATTCGATTTTTTTATTATTTTAGAAATATTGTGATAAAAATATGAGTATAAATGAAAGAATAAAAAATAAAATTACAGAATACATTATGTTTAAGTTTGATTTAGGTATATTAAATACTATCAGTCACTCATAAGGACTTCTCCAGGTACAAATTACTTTTTAGGGATCTACTTAGCATTATAATTTTTATTATGTAGAGATATAATGTCATATCAACAACACCTAAAATAAAGCGGACCTGATTATGCTACACAAATCAAAATAGAGAGACCAGCGAGAATTATATTTTACATAAATAAAACTTGGTAGTTTTTTGATCAATAAACAATAAATTGATTAACCTACTTTTAAAAGTCCGAAATTTATATTTAATCTTTTTGTATAAAAACACACAAAAAAATAGATTTAGAAAGAAGTCTTTTATATTTTCAAAATCAAATTTTTCCAATCTATTTCAGGAAAAAATTATTTTAAAAATTTTTAAAAATGTCTTTATCCCTTATATGTATGCAACCAGCTCAGCGGAAGCTTTTAAAATATTTATATATTGAAAAAAAAAATCTAAATTTTTTTGAAATCATCTTAAATAGTGATTTAAAGAGTATCTAAAAAATAATTGATTTTTGAATTTTAATCAAAATTGTTGGAGCGAATTTTGACAAAATCGAAAAAAAAAAAACAGAAAAAGTACATCAGTAAAGTACTAGTATTTTTGGCAGATTTTCTTCAAAAGATCACGCCTTACGAAGGTGTCTAACTTAAATATAAAATTTCCTTCATGCTTAACAATGTCCACACAGACAGACACACAGACCAATTTGCGGGACCCACTTTTTTGGACTCAGGGAACCGTAAAACTTGTATTTCCATCAAAATCTCGACATCGAATTTTTGACATGATCTCAATACTTTCTATATATATTTCATATATAGGGAACGAGAAAGTAAAAAGAAGTAATCAAATTTTCCCAATCGAATTCTTTTAAAAAATAAGGAAAAATAAAAATGTCTCTTCCCCTTATATGTATGCAACCCGGTCTGCGGACGCTTTAAATTTTTTCGATTGATCCTAAATAAGAAATTATTAAAAATAATCAAAATTATAAAAACATATATTTTCATATAAATGAAATTCAATATTTATTTGAATAAAGTTTTTGGTAAACAGAAAAATTTGTTTAGCCCAGGGATATTTTAAAATTACGCTGATGATATATTGATTATAAAAAAATTCCTTTAATATGATAAAATAATAGGGAGTGCCTATTTAATGGTATTGGTTTAAAAGAACCAAGGGTTGTCAATTAATTGAATTTCGCTTGATAATTTAACTAAACGTGTCTAACGAAAATTCAATTACTTAGGTATATAGAAACCTCGTCTAACTAGTTTATCCTATCGAAATCCTTTTATCCCTCGGTATATTGAGTTCAATATCAACAAATATCATAACTCAATTAGAACTATTAGAAAACTTCAAGTAATAATAATTCCCCATGCTTATTATTACAACATATGGCAGGCAACAAGTTGTGCTATTTTTTTTTTTTTTTATCCCCAAGGCCTCCCAAGTAGCAAAGGCCCCCTACTAAAAAAAAAAAATTCTGAATGGCGTTATAGAAAGAAAAATGGCAAATTAAGTTTCATCAATGTTAAACAAATTCGAATATATGAGATAACAAGAATTCTAATCTTACCGCTTATAGAGAAAAATCAAAGGCAAAAGCAAATATAAGATTGTTATCATTAAAAAGAATTATAAACATATATCAATGAAAAAAAAAAAAAAAAAAATTGTCACTAGCGGGAATCGAACCCAGATATATTCAACTAAGGGTCACGTGCTTCATGTATGGGTAGTTAGTGGGTCTCTGTTAAGTAGCTTCTTTTTTGTAGTGCAGAAACCCCTTATAGTGAAATATACCACATCTCATCATTTTATTGAAAAAAGAAGTAGATATACAACTTCTTTTAACAATAAAATGATGAGATGTGATATATTTTACAATATGTTAAAGGTTAGGGTCGCTTGCATCAAAAGTAGCCATTTTGCTTTCAATTCAACCTTCTAGTTTATGTATATGGATATATATTGAATTTTTAGCCCTGTTTCTGTTAAGTTAGCGACGACCCAAAGTTATGTTTAAGATATAACAAACGGGTGATATTAGAAACACAAGCCCTGGCAACAGCATCCTAACTTCACGAATGTAAATGACAGAAACAATCTTCAATCTATATCTTTTTTGTTGTTATTATTCATTTTAACGTCAGTCAGGATTATATTTCTAGGATATATAGCAAGGTGTTGAAGATGATTATTTGAATATTTTCTAATATCCAAGTTGTAACTATGTTCGAGGGTTGGCAACTTTCTCTGGCGAGTCCTAACTTCAGTTAGAATTTTTTTATTAAAGTTGCCTAATCTTTTAATTGAAGAAAAAGCATGGCGTTTGTCCAAATTTGTTTGTTATATTTATTTTTTAGATCGTTATAAATATGAAATGTAAACAAATAAATTTAAATAAAAATGCCTATTAATAGATTAATTTTATCAGAGTAAAAATGACCTAATTTGAACTTTAGTTGAATTAATAATAACGCTAATTAGAAATTGTTAAAGATGAAAACAAATAACGACATTTGGGTTGCCTAACTAATAGGCTTTGACACGGTTTGAGGTTAAAAAAAAAAAAGTCCCACAGTTGCCATGGTAACAAAATATAAATATTTTTTCCATGTTTATATCTTTTAAAAATTCTAATGTGAATAATACGTCGACACAAAACATCTACCAAGAAGCACAGAACACAACTAATAAGAGAAAGTTGTGTTCAGCGATCAGTCACACCAGATTTTTTAAAATAATTAATATTTACAGATTTAAATAATTAATTTATATCGTAGTGATTTTTTTATGCTTAACTAACAGAACAGTTTTTATCCATTTATTAAGCATATATATTGTATATTTGTGTATCCTGTGAAGTTAATTTTTTTGTATGCTGGATTTTGTCTAAATATAAAATATTCTATATATAGAGTTGCCATCTAATATTGTTATTGCACAATTAGAATAAAAACAAAAACAATAGCAGCTGTAGATTTAGTGAATATTTTATATAAAAACGAAATTTCTTTATAAACTGCACTATGTTATGCAGCCCATACGCATTTGGTTAAAAGTGTTCAAGGTTAATTCCATTCTTCTTCTTAATTTATATATTTTATATAGCTTTTATGTAGTATATTGTTGGATTAGGAAAGAATTTTTTTTTTGTAATATCTAATCATTATTCTACAATCCTATTTTGTAGTTCAATAGCTATTTAGTGAGGACAACTGCTTTATCATGCCAAAGGAATGTAAAAAAAAAGGAGGACAAGAGAATGATTAGACGAAAGAGAGAGACATCCTGACCTGATCCTGTTAGAGTTAAAAAAAAAATCCCTACCTCTAAACCTTATCAATTTGATTAAACAAAATAAAAGAAATATTTTAATTAGATGTTTAAACATTGAAGAAGTTTGAGAAGAAAGAGAGAGTGTTATAAATTTGGAGGGGGAAAACGTCGGTGGCCGCGAGAGGCTCAGTGCTCGGAGTATTTTTTCTCACGCGGCGGAGGTTTGACTTGCCAAAGTCACAACCACAATTTAGAGGGCAAAAAAAAAGAGTAAATAGAACATTGGCTGGCAGCAGACACAAAATATTTGTAAATAAAATTCAGTACTCACTCGGGTTGGAGATTCCTCTGTAGTAGTTTCGCCGGTTCCAGATTTTTCAGGCTTAGATTTGTCCTTTTTACTAAATGAGAAAGATCTAAAGGACCATTTCTTCTTCTTCTTATCTTTTTTATCCTTAGACTCTTTCTTTTCGCCTTCTGTTGACGTAGGACTGGCAGCTGATGCGGCTTCTTCGGAAGCCCCTGGTGAAGTGGCGGCGGCGGCGGTGGTGGAGTTGGTGCTGGTGTTAGTGGTGGGTGAAGCTGCATCCTGTGCAGGCGATTGTGGAGTCTCTTCAGTTTTTTCAGTGGGGGTTGTGCTTCCCTTTTCTAAATCTGAAGCCTCCTCAGCCTGGAAGAAAGAAATATATCTAATTAATTTATGATTATTAAATTAATCACATTCATTTTAATAATAATAAAAAATTACCAACAATAAAACCAAAGCTGATTAAATAACTTATCACATTAAATTATTATTAAAAAATCTTTTAATAATCAATTTGATTCGGTCGATTAAGTGATATTATTAATATTTCGAGATTTAAGGGCATTTCGGCTTATATTGAAAAATTTTCTGACACAAATAATGTAATTGTTATTAAATCCTGTTTAATACAATTTTCACACATACAAAGAGAGGAGTGATAATAAAACAAGATGGAAATTAATAATTTGCGTTAAAAAAAAAGCTTTAGGCATAATATTTTCTGTTTTATATATTTATCATTAACATACAAGAGAGTATGTTAATACATTAAAAAAAAATAAAAATATTTCATAGATAAATTTATGAATAATTTTTTTGTAGTTTTGTCTGTACGTTGTTATAGAACAACTTTTTAGATGTATGGTGTATTTCACACTGTTGTGGATTATTTTAAGGTGAAATTTCGTTTAAACTCACCTTAATATAAATAATAATATTTAATATTATTAATTATTATTAAATTTAAATATTTTTATATGAGAATGGGAGAGGTTTTCATTAGCATTCACTGACAATGCAAAGAAACGTGAATGTCTTCTCATTTCTAACATCACAACAATGACAATTGCAAAGAATATTTCTCATTTTACAAGAAATAAAAGTAAATATATACTAATACAAGTATATTAAAAATCTTATTAGTAAGAGAGAATATAATGTTTTTATCTTAAATTATTAAACATAAATAAAAAAAATTTTCATTAACATTCACTAATATTGCAAAGAATACATAAATTCCTTTTCATTTTTAATATCTTCATGTATTTCTATGGGAAAAATCTTAACTTCAACAATTAATAATTCTAAAAGTTATAGGAATTTCGGGATGAAAATAATTTTTTTGTAATCCCTAGATTTTTTTAAAGCATATAAAATTTGGTTTCGAAATTGCAATGGCAAGTTGTCCAAATAGAGCGTGACAAACAGACATACGGACATTAGTGAATTATATATATATAGATTTTCATGCTTCACAATATACTGTATGTTTAGTATTAGCAATAATTAAAATTGAATAACTAGTTAACTTTTAAAATATATAATTTTTGACCAAAAATATTTCATTTTTATTTATTCTACGCCATATTTTTGGAAGTGAATTTATGGTATATACATTTTTAATATTCTGTGACTTGTGTGGGGGGACTCCCCTCGACTGCACCCTACTCCATAATGATATTAATAAATAGCTATATATATCTCTCTTATGATACATTTACTAATGATTTTTACAGTAAATGGAAATTTTGATGCATTTCTTAGAGATGACTAATAATCTCTTCCCAGTATCTTTTAATGCAAAAATGCTAATGAAAAAAATATACATACAATTGATGTATTCTGATTATAATAATTTTTAAAATAAAATTTAGTATTAAAATTATTAATATTATTCTATACTTCAGGTATGTGTATAACAAACCCCAGCCCCTAAAAAAGAATGAGATAGGCTAAAAAAACGCATGGTTGTGTATTAGAAGAGAATTTTTTTTCTTTTTAATTATCTCTAAAACACTTGTAATAAAATAAATTTAAACGTAAATTGAGAGGGAAATAAATAAATCTCTATTAAGAAAAGATTAAAGGTATTAATAACTTCAACGAATATTTCGTTTTCCTTATCAAAAAGGCTTTTTAGAATTGATAAATATCTTTCACCCTTCACAAGTGTGATTAATAAATTGGGGAAATAAAAGAACCGGAAGTATATTTTCAACCCTTTCATATTTATAAACAAGTAATTAAAAAAGACGAGATAATTACTAATTGGATTTATTTATTATTTTATTTACTTAAAACCGGACATCGAAATTGTGAAATACATTAATATAAACAAAAAATAAAAAATATTCTTGATAAAATCTTTACCAAATTTGGTTAAACGAGAGTTAACATCTGACCTAAATGATATTTTCGTTTAATGATAATTCGATTTAAAAAATCAAATAAGAATATTGCTATATAAATCATGTCAGACATTTATTAGTAAATTAATTTTAAAATGACATGTAGTGGTTAGTGGAGAGATAAATATTCGGTAGACAACCGTTATGTAATGTTAAAAAAAAAAATGTCTGGATTTCGTTATCACAAATATCTGAAAGGGTCGGAATTCAAACTCGTCTGGGAAGAGTAAACAAGTATAATTTGATGTGTTATGAGACACCCAATGTCAAATTGGTCAAGTCTAAAAAAATAGCGAAATAATGATAAAAAAGTAAAAATTAAATATTTATAATTATCTCCGAATTTTTTTAAAATTACTATGAGACAGTGTATTGAACAAATAATTAAATATTTTTACACCTATTTAGTAGAAGGAACAGTCGGCGCCACAAATGCCTGATGTGCTCGAGAGTGAGCCATGAGCTTAGGCAACCAAGGGTCGGAAAGGTTTTGGTTGCCTAAGCTCAAGGCTCCGCTCTCGAGCATATCAGCCACTTATGGCGCTGACTGTACTAATAAAACAAAATTTGCTCTTGTTAAAAATGTGTCAAAAACAAGTTTTTATACTTGAAAGTAGACAATCATTACATCAAGTTTGTCTAATTTTTCCCCTTCAAAGTATTTTTTCGAAAATAGATTGTTTAAAAATAAGATTGTATTTAGTAAAAAATTCAAGCCTCAGGTTCACTACTATGTCATTTAGGTTATCTAACTTGCAGGAATTATGATTTTTATTTTGCAAATATTTCCCCAAGTCAAAATCAAAATGGCGAAAAGGGGATATATAAAGTTAAAAAAATAAATACATTAAAATATGAGGAGTAAAATTTGTTCTTCATAAGGTGGTCGCCAATCCACATGATTGGAATTTATAAAATTTGTTTTTGCTATCCACGAAGATTAATTTTCTAGGTTGGGTCTTTATCATTCTCAAGGTTTGATTCATAAAAATATTTACTTTATATTGTTTATTAATACGGATAAAGAATCTTTTTGCGAAAATATTTTAAGAATTTCTTAGTTGTGATCGTTAAATATCGTTTATACAATAGAATAAGAAGGAAGAGAGAACTGAAAGCTATCTACGTCAACATGAGTAAATAAAGAACCTAAATTAAAGGGAAATGATTATGAAAAATAATAAAAAAAAGAACTAAAATAAAATGATGTGGGCAACATTTAGAAAAATTAAAATGTACGTAGTTTAAAATTAAAAATCATTGTGTGGTTTTATGAAACCACGATGCAAGTGAAACTTTTTCGGATCGTAGGCGTTTAACTGAAAGTTTTCAGAAAATTGTTCAATTAAGGGTATTAAATCGCGTTTTTAATCTTAACTTAATAATTGGAAAATGATGAATGATAATGGTAAATCAATACAGGCATATTAAAAACTGTGAACGATATATATTTGGTAACTAGCCAGGGGGCTTTGCCTCCTGGACCCCCACCTGCTGGCTCGGGCCCACCTTCGGCGGACCCTCGCCTTTTCGTAATTATGGGAAACTGGCTGGCTCGGGATCATTTTAAATTATTTTAAAAATTATATTTTATCAATTTAAAAATTGAATTATTAAATCTCACAATTATTTTTTTATAATTCGTTATATATATTAAATTTCAACTTTCTTATTTTTGTCGTCACGAATTGTGACGTCATGACTTGTAGCGTCACAGCAGCACTTGACCTCACGACTTGTAACGCGACATGCTGATAGAAGAGTCAAAAAATTTGGGAGGATATAATAAAAGTTTCACTTTAAAAGTAAAAATGACTTGACGTCGGTATAAAGGGGAAATTAAAAAAAAAAAAAACTTGATTTTGCAAGCCATGGTTATCATTCATATTTTAAGAAAGAAAATAGCCTCAAAGTAAATGAATATTAAATCAACAATGGTATTCTCTTTTTGAATTTCTTCAAATTTGAGTGTATCTATATAATTATATAGCTTTGTCTAAAAATTTGAAAATTGAAGAAAATAATAATAATAAAAAAAAAAAGGAAAAATAAGAGACTAACTTTTGGCCTCCTGAAATTGGCAAATTCTCAACTTTGAGCCTCTGCCATTATTTTTGGGAGTGGAAATTTTTTTTGAATTTGTGCTCAAAATAATCCTTATTTATTCTAGTTTTATATAAAAAAAATTTGGCTTCGATAGCCTAAAGATTTTTTGAGATATTCGCCCAGAAAGAGAAAAGTTGTTTTTTCACGTCCCTATCTTTTATTAAGGATTTAAAATATTTCTTGATAATATAGTCTTAGGGACGACTCGTCTATGTAAATGCAATGGGCCATTGGAATCTATTGGAATATCATCTAAATGGTAGTATTGAGCCTTGATTGGGGGGCCAAAAAAAATAAATCAAAATTCAAAACAAGCTTTTTAATTAGCTTTAATGCCATCTCTTAGCAATAATAAGCGAACAGTTTTCCCCAGTTAAATTATAATTAGGCGAGGAAGATAAAATATATTTATTATTTAAGAGATTAACGCCTGATAAAGTAGTTAATTGCAGGTGAAATTTGTGTCGCATAATTTGTAAATTGTTATCGGCTTCAATGAACTGGAATAACATCATCATCAAGATTAAAGGGATAAAAAAAAAAAGATTTCAAGAATGCATTTCTCTAATGCATTCTGATGACAAAACAAACTATGTGCGATATACATCCTGTTTATAATTCTATATCACACTTTTTTTTTTATAAATGTGATAACGACATAAATTTCTGTCTCTAAGATGACCTAGGAATTATCAGTTTAAGAAAAAAATCAAAAAATCTGGTGAGATGGTAGTACAGTACACAACTTTCTCTTACCTTCGGAAATTGAAAGCTGTTCTGTGCTTGTCACACCAGATTTATTATGTCCGATAGTAAGGTAAATTAGAAATCAAGAAAATATTTATATTTTATTACCACTTCTCCTATTTTTCCTATGAAGTACAAGAATAAAGTGTACTTCAAACAATTTTCAGGGCATAACGAGAATATACATTTTAAGGTGCAGTTAAAAAATAAGTGATTTTTTAATTTTATTCAAAATTGTTAAAAAGAATTTTGAGAAAGTCGAAAATAATTTTTAAAAGTCCATCGGGAAAGTATTAGTAATTTTTGACCGATTTTGTTAAAAAGTTTCGTGTTATATGCCAGGGAAATTAGATACCTAACTAAAATATGAAATTTCACTCATTTTCTTGAAATATTTTGTTCACAGACCATCTTTTAGACTCAAAACGTGTATTTCCATCAAAATCTCGACATCGAATTTTTGACATGAATCAAATAATTTTTCTCTCAAATTCCCCTCTATAAATTTATTTTATAAAAATGTTGTAGCTTTACGTTTTTAATGGTTTAATATTTTTTTTGATATGGATTCATCAAGCTCCTTAAAATGATATTTAGCTCATTAAATTGCCAATTTTTTCTATTATATATCAAGTCTAGCCCCCCAGTCAAAAAGAAAATATTCAGAAAATTTATCTCATTATCATAATTGGTTCAGATGTTATTTAATAGTTGGGATTAAAAACACAGCTTTTTTTTTTATATTGAATAAAAAGACGAAGTTCTAAATTTATTCACCTTTGAAAAAAAAGGATTTATTCTCTCTTTGTATTCCTCAATCTTCTTAATTAATTTATGGATTAGCGAGTTTTTTTTTTTTTTAATTCTCTAACGAGTCGTCAAAGGTGAAATATTTATTTGAAATGGGATTTTATTTCATGTGAGACAAAAAATTAAGTATAGCACAAATATATACTTTTTTAAATTAAATTTTTTCTGACGATTTTTTTTTTTTTTTTAATGACTTAAGCCCATGTTGGAAGAAAAACATTGGGTATATTTTTGTCTCGTTTTATGAAAATAAGCTTTTATGAAAATTGGTTTAAAAATAAAGATGTTATTTGTCGAACAGACAAAGCATTTTAAATGGAAGCGTTTAAAAATGGTAGTATAGTGCATCTAACATCCGTAATAATCGAATTTCTATTCTATCAATTTTATATCTTACAGAATTTCTTAGAAATCAAAATTATATTTAAGAATCTGGTGTGTACAGCACACAACTTCGATTACCGAAGATAAGAGATATATTTAGTTGCCTTCAGTAGCGTAGCCAGGATTTTTGCTTGGGGGGGGGGGGCAAAAGTTTTATGAACACCCGGGGGGGGGGGGGGGGACCCCCTTCTCCAAGAAATAAATAAAAACAAATAAAATAAAAATTTTTTTTCTTGAAATAAAAAATAATTTTAATACAAAATTCGTAAATATTAGAGATTTTTTCAATTATTTATAAATTTTTCTTTTTTAGATTTTAGAATTTATGAGAGTTAATAAAATAATTGTTTAAAAAAAAAATCATTAGGGAAAACAATAGGTATTTTTTGTTTTGGAGGGGGGGGGGGGCCCTTTGGAGAATTCATTCAAAATGTCCATAGGATCTGTGTATTTTAAATGTTGACTGCTTGAAATAAACTATGGTTATTTTTTAAAATTTTAAATTCATATTTGAATATTTTATAAACAATATAGAATCGTAAATAAATACAAAATTTTCTAAGAATTGGAAATTTTTTTTTTGAAATGTGTAAAAAGTTCAAAACCCCACTTTTGAATCGAAATTAACATGCACATCCCACATAGGGATTTAACATTATGTTAGCTCTATGGAAGCAAAAGTCGGAAAATGAATTTGAAAAATCTGAAATACTACATCAGTAAAGTGTACTTTAAACAATTTTCACGAAAAAATTTAGGGATATACTTTTTAGAGAGCATCTGATTTATGAATTTTAATCAAAATCCCAAGAGCCAATTTTGAGAAAATCCGAAAAAAAAAGAAAAATTACTTAAGTAAAGTACTAGTAATTTTTGGCCGATTTTGTTTAAAAGCTTATTTTAACTGTCAGTGAGGGTACCTAAACTAACTTAAATATATAATATCAACCTCGTAGCTAAATTCCTTCATTCTTATAATCTTTACACACATACCCATTTGAGGGAACCAATTTTTTGGATATAGGGGACCTCAAAACATATACCAGGTCATTCAATAAGTCCGTAGAATAAGTAAGAAAAAAACAAAATTTTGACAAAACTCGACTTTATTATTCAACATAGTTGCCTTCGAGGGCGATACGACGAGTATAGCGATTTTCCAAACCTTTCGATACCACTTTTATAGTACGATTTATCTTTCTCGTCAAAATAGGCATCAGTTTCAGCGATTATTTCATTATTGGACTTAAATTTCTTTCCAGCAAGCATTCTCTTGAGATCTGAAAACAGGATCAAGCCATTGTTTGGTTTCCACTGTATTTTTTTTTCATCAAAAAGCAATGCTTTATTAAAACTCGAAATTCACTTTTTCCATTTTTTTTTTTTTTCAATAACAAAAGTTGCTTCACATAAAATTCTATAACTCACGAATCAATAGTTAGATTGCTGTCAAATTTATACACGTATCGTTTGAAGGTTAGTACTAAATAAAAATCATATGGAAAAAATTCTAGTAACGCCATCTATATGTCATCCTACGGACTTATTGAATGGCCTAGTATTTCCATCAAAATCTCGAATTCTTGACATGATCGCAATACTTTCTCACCATATATTACATATATAGGTAAGAGATAGTAATAATGAGAAGAACAAGGCATCCGAAGCAAATAAAGAAAAAAAATTTCTTTCTTTTTTCTAATTTATTGTACAACAATGTCGACGTTTTGGCCGATTCTTCCGGCTTTCATCAGGATATGTTATGTTTGCCTAGGCTGTTGGCAGATATATTATATATATAGTTAAGAGATTTTGGCAGATTCTTCCGGCTTTCATCAGGACATGAGTTATGTTTGCCAGAGCTGTTGGCAGATTTTAATATAAATGCGAACATTCGTCAATTGACATGTCTTATCATTCAAGTGTCACTCGGCTGAATTGATCTCTTTTCATTATTAATAATAAAAATAAATAAAAAAGAAGAAAGAATTTTTTTTTCTTTTATCTTAAATACAATCGAATCAGAAGTTTACCAGGCTAACTGGAGGGCAACTAACTTAAATATAAAATTTCAAACTAAAGCTCATTTTCTTAATGCTTTAAATCGTTACATACTGACAGACAATTTGTGGGATTCACTTTTTTGAAATGTCAACATCGAATTGTTCAGATGATTTTCTCATAATATATTACATACGAGTATATAGTTAAAAGAAAGTAAAAAAGAATTTAGAATTTAATCACTTCGACCTCTAATATAAGTAAATATCTAAATAAAAAAAAAAGTCGTTTATTTAAATGCAGGCCAAGTGAATTTTTCAAGGCAGCACACGTCGACGGGACTCCGGAAATGAGATTGAATTCAATGACACTTGTCCTCACGAAAAAAGACTTCGATTTGAAACTCAATTTTTGATAAGAGTTAAGCCTCTCTTCTTCACTGTTTGCCAATGGATTATGGATAATAGGTTTCGGCGTTTTTATTACAATATATATCGAGTGGATGATCGTGCTGAGTGGCAAAAGGAAAAATATCCCATTTTTTATGATAGCGTCAATATATGATAAAAAAAATCTTAGGTTTTTTTGTAATACACATAAAAGAAAATATGAAGATGTACACAATCTTTTATGTTTTAAGCTTGAGTATTTATGTGATCAAAGAGAGTACAAAATTTTATCATGGTTAGAACTATAATTTCCGCTCGTCCTAGGTAAACATGAAGAGCTTGAGAGAAAGGTCTAAATTGGTATTTAATTTGCACTAATAAAGGTTGGGAAAATCGTGCTTGTCAATAAAAATTTTTTAACCCCTCTTGTGGACCAATTTCAGATTCTTCGGAGTATAAATATGTGAAGTTTCATCCTTATTCGATGAGTGATATATATAAAAATAGAAAAAAAATGTATGTAAAGTAGTCGCTACAAATGACTGATGTGCTCGGAGGGGGCTTAGTCAACCAATCCAATATTTTTAAAATTAATAAATCATATTTTTAAGGCAACTGAAAGGGAAAAGTTACCTTTAAGGCAACTAAGCATTTTGGTTGCCTAAGATCAAGGCTCCACTCTCGGGCACATCATACCGGTATGTTTATGTTCCATACAAATCACAATTTTCAAATAATCAATTTCAAATTAAGACAGGTCTATTATCTAAAAACAGGCGTTAAAATTTAAAATAAACAAATGGGTGTTAAAAAGTAATGTAGAAACAATCAGCGTTAAAAAAAAGCTTTTCTTAACAGCGACGTTAAGATGTAGCTTTTATTTCAAGCCATCAAAATCATAACCTTACTTTTTAGGTTAAAGACGCCATGTTTATTTTAAACAAGACGTTAAAATATCAAAGGAACCCCCTAGACATAACATTAATTTTTAACACTATTTACTAAATGTTAACGCTTTGGCTTTAAATTTTTGTATATAAAATTCAAGAGGTTTTACTCAGACTAATAAAAATTCAAGGTGTTCTTGAAAAATAAAAATTCTAAATAATTAGAATATAATTGATTCAAAAATGCTGCTGAGGCAATAAATTTATTAAGCCTTTCGGCATACAGCCATCTTCAGAGCGCTAAAAAAATTATTTATGTATATACATATATACAATAACTTAGAAAAATTTTAAAAATACCTTTGAAAAATACACCAATTCAAAATTATAGAGGAGAAAAATAGAAAAAATTTAAAAAAATGAATATCCAATTTTTGTTTACAGAATAGCTATTTGAGGCAAGGAAGTGATTTTGAATAGCATTTTTTTAACGCTTACATTACGTTTTAACACCCATTTGTTTATTTTAAATTTTAACGCCTGTTTTTAGCGAATATACCTTGAAATGAGGAGTATAAAATTTGAGATGTTTTGGGAAATTAATTTCTTCAACATGTACGATTCTTTTTAATTAGAATAGAAATGTAGAGTTTAAGACAAATGTATTAAAAAAAAAAAAATTATATTGAACATGAATTAAAATTTTAAATAATAAGCAAAAGAAAAATTTTTTATAAAAAAAAAAAATAGAATAAAATTCATTTAAGGATTTTTCTCAAGGAGTCTTTTTATTATTATTATATGTATTTTTTTTTAAACAAAAATTTAAAATAAGAATGAAAGATTAAAAAATTCATTTCCTCCCACTCTAGAATTATAAAACTTTAATAAAGTATGAATGTCGTTCAATGAAATTTTAAAATTTTCATTAAATAAAAAAATTTATTTGAGGCAAGTTTATCGACCCGGGCTTTGAAATGACTCTCAATGGTCCTGTAAATTGTTTTATATCTTCATATACAAAACACCTATAAATAAAATAAATGAATTCAATAAAAGATTCATTCACTTTTATGTGAAACAAAAACGAGATGCAAATTAATTTTTAATTTTTAACTAATTTCAGGTTGATTTCAAAGGTAAAAAAAAAAAAATAAATAAATAAAAAAACAATGATGATGCATAGAAGCTCAAGGCCATCGTAATCATAAAGACATTAATTTTTTTTTTTTTTTTTAAACAAGAGAAAAATGAACTATAATTTTATTTTCTATTTATAACAAGTTTCAATTTTGTTCAGAAAAATTTTTGAAATTAAAACCTACTGGATGTATTAAAATTCAAGCACGAAAGTATATGAAAAAGGATTGAAAATTTTTTTTTTTAATTGATACTTTGGAAAAATTTTAATATAATAATCCCTCCAATTGTTCTGGTGTATGACAGAAAAGAGGGAAAGTGTTGCAACTTAGTTGTCCAATATTTCTTTTTCTTTTTTTTAACAAAATTTAATTTAATAAAATAACAATTTAATTTAATAATTTTTCAATATAAATAAATATCTAATATACAAAGGCCTTTGTGATTTAATTAAATTTTATATTAAATTATGCATAAGAGAAATTATTTCGTTCATTAACTTTTCTCTTGAATTAATTTTTAACATTATTTAATTGATGGAAATTTGTCAAATGAATTTTAAATAAATATGTAGAAGAATTATTCTTTTGTTTAAGGTGTTTTTCGGCCATTTAAACCACGTTACTATTTATTTATAATCGATTGAATTAAATTTTTCAAGGTAAGGAAATAAACCCCCGGTCTGAACACAAGATCATTTTATTTTTTTGAATTATTATAAAGATTTCTATATATGAGTATATTTTCTATAGAAAATATTTAATATGCTGAATGTGCTTTGAAATCAAGTAGAAATATTTGGAAATTTTATCAGAAGAAACGACATAAATGGAATGTGGAATATTAAGCATTTCAAAAGGAGTTTTATTTATTTTTTAAATAAAATATCCTTTGTGATTGAAAAAAATTGATTGAAGAGTAAAGACTACTAGAGCGATTGTGTACGAGTTTGTGAAATGATATAAGGGGGGTGGGGGGGGGGGGCGATTGCAAGATTCCATGGATTCGCTCCTATGAAGTATATAAGATTAATTTTACTTTCTCTTACCCTATATATGATATACGAGATCGTATATATATAGAGAGAGAAAGTATTGCGATCATGTCAAAAATTCGATGGATATACATGTTTTAAGGTCCCCTGAGTCCAAAAAAGTGGGTCCATCAATTTAGTCACTCAGAAGAAAAGAAAAGAATATACAACTGCTCTACTATTATGACATCAAGTCATGGGATATAACAATTTGAATTTTTATATTATAATTTAAAGAAAAATAATTTTTTCCCTAAAATTATTATTTAAATAATAAATGCAATTTTTTATTAAAAAAATTTTAATAAGGAATGTATTTCTAAGATATTTTGTAAAGTATAATATTTTCTCTTACCTATACATGTATAGAAAGAAAGTATTGCGATCATGTCAAAAATTGGATGTCGAGATTTTGATGGATATTTATGTTTTGAGGTCCCCCGAATTCAAAAAAGTGGGTCCCGCAAATTGGTTGTCTGTGTGTGTGTAACGACTTTAAGCATGAAAGAATTGAGCTACGAGATTGAAATTTTATATTTTGGTTAAGTACCCTCCCGGACACTCAAAAAAAAATTTTGATCAAAATTTGCCAAAAAGTATTAGTACTTTACTGAAATACTTTTTCAGTTTTTTTTTTTTTTTTCGAATTTCTACCTAACTACAAATACTGGCAACAATTTCTCCTATCTTTCATGTTATGATTAAAATTAATAAATCTCATATGAAGTACAAGAGTAAAGAATGCTTCAAACAATTTTGAGAGAAAAATAAGAAAAGAGTAAGTATCTAAAAAATAGTTGATTTATGAATTTTAATCAAAATCGTTATATCAAATTTTGAGAAATTAGAAAAAGTACTTCAGTAACTAGTACTTTTTGGCCGATTTTGTTCAAAAGCTTATTTTCCAGGAGGTTACCTGATTAAAGATAAAATTACAATCTCAGCTGTTTTCCTTCATGCCTTAAATAATCACAGACAGACACATATAGGTAAGAGAAAGTAAAATTAAATTCTAATTAATGAATACTCTTAAAAGTGTTAACTACTTTATAATAATGAAAAAATAGCTTCGACGTTATTTAGAAATTATCCCCGAGTGGTTTTACTTGCGTCAATTTTTTCAAAAATAAATTTTTATTATAAACTGTAATATAATGTAATAGATGTGTATGAAATTTATAAAAATAAATTTTCATTCGTTTGGTTTATTTTATGAATAATATTTGTTATAAGAATGGAATGTTCCCCTGTTAAGTTTTTGTTAAGATTAATGATTAATAGACGAATCGTAACAAAAATATTTAGACATTACTTAATATATGGGAAAACCTTTTATTGTTTTATTTACGAGTGAAAAATTTTTTTTTCATTAAATATTAATAAATCTCTGATTATATGAAAGTTTGAAATTTATATTTTAGAAAATTTTTTAAGTCATTTCAAAATATCGGAGTAATTATTATATTCTTTTGGAATTACGACGGGGGGTGTGTGTGTGTGTGTGTGTGTGTGTGTGTGTGTGTGTGTGTGTGTGTGTGTGTGTGTGTGTGTGTGTGTGTGAACACGATTGCTTAAAAACGACGGGAGCCAGATCGATGAAATTTGGTTTATACTCTTTACACTAAAATTGTAGATTTATATCAACTTTTGGAGTAAATACATCACCTGGAAGTAGTACTTTACCTAAAAAGTTTTTCAAAAATTTTGAAATTTTCAATTTGTTTGTTATATTATGATAAAATATTCAATTTTAAAAAGTTCTTATTCTTTGACATTTTTCCGAAAACTGAAAAGTTTTTGAAATAATCAACGAAGAAAAAGACATTTTTCGTTAATTTTGAAAAAAATCAAAACACAATCATACAGGTGTCATTAAAAAACAAATATGCACAAATTCATTTTTTTATATCCCGGGGAAAAACAAAAAAGGGTTTAAAAAAAAAAAAAAAAAATTTATTTTAAAAAAAAAATATATACCAAATTTCATCGAAGTGGCTGCTTTGGTTTTAAGCAATCGTGATCACACACACGCACAGACATAATGCCCGAAATGATTTTTTTTTGACTAAGGGAGGTCAAAAACGTGGAGAATCATCAAAATATCGAAGTCGAATTTTTTGACGATTACAATACTTTCTCTTTATATACTACCCGAAAAAGTAATAAAAAAAAATGTTTAATAATTAATTAGAATAAGCATAAAATATAAAACAAATGAACATTAAATTTTATAGTAAATAAAATTCAGAGTGATCATAGATAACAAGGAAACATCAAAATTTTAATCAAATTTATAATGTCATATTATCATTAAATAAAAATGATTTATGAGTGACAAATAAATGCATCGGCCCCCTGCAGTTAGGCAACTAGCAATTTCGCTAATTAATTAATTTTTAATTAGGCCTAATTGAAAAAATTTTAAAAAGAAACAAAAAATTGAAAATTATTTTTATGATATTAGTAATTAGAATGACTTATCGATGATTAGGGTGATTTTATAATTTTCTAAATTACATTTTTTCTAACAAAATCATTATATAAAATTAATTAAAGATTGGTTCATTAATTTTAGTGTAGAGTGCATCATAGGCGTAGCCACGGGGGGGGGGGATTTGGGGGTTCAAACCCCCCCCCCCCATTGGACCCAAGCCATGACTAGATATTTAAGCTCTATAATACAAACAATACTTTCTCTCTCTATATATTTCATATATAGGGTAAGAGAAAGTAAAAAAATATAATAATTTTCTCTAGTTTAAAAAAAAAATAAAATAAAATAAATTTATTAAATAAAACGCAAAAAATTCGAGAAAATTCAGAATTTTCCCATTGAAAAGAACTGATTTTTGTCTTGCTTTATAAAAAGTTAAAGCCTGCTAAAATTGATTAAATCCCTCAAATGAAAAATGATAAAAATTATTATATAATTAAATTTTTTATTTTTTTTTTTAAAGTGATCTGACAAGTTGTGAGATAGAACTCCGATCAAGAGAAACAAAACAAGCAGAAACTTCGCTATTATAGAGATATATATAAAATTCTTATATATGTGAGGGTTGCATTTTTTATTGCTTGAAGCGAGATGAATGAAAAATTGGGGCACTTAATTAAGAAAGGGCGGGCCCGAGCCAATCCGAGGGGGGTCCAGGAGGGCGGATTGGCTAGTTATATATTTCATTATACGCCTTATACTGCCCTATAAGTCGGGGGGGGGGGGGGAGAAATCATCCTGAACCCCCCCCATCGAAAATTTCTGGCTACGCCTATGGAGTGCATTATATATATTTATATTGTATGTATTGTTATATGTAAATAATATATATTTGTAATTCAAATTTATTAATTATATATAGCTAATTTTTTATTGAAATAAACAAAATATTTGATTTTCAATGTTCTCTCGGTGATATTTTATTTTCAATATGTATATGAGTTAATTATGTTTAGAATTTATTTATTTAAAAGAAACAGTTAAATTGATCATTATATATTCTAATTTCATAACAGTTTTATTTTTAAACAATTTAATAAATTAATTGATTACGATCTGTAAGAATAAATAAACCCCTTGATTAGTTTCCCGTATTTTGTCTGGGGGGAAATGAAATGAAACGGAATTTCTAAATAAAATCAGAGACGTAAAGATGTTGTGTTGGGATGCGGGAGAGGACCCCCCCCTCTCCCTTTGATAGAAAAAAAAAAACATTTTATTAATACTAATTTGAAGCAGGAACTGAATTATTAACCCCATTTCCCTCTAATACATTTATGCGCCACTGCCATATCTCCCTTATATACACACAAATGACGTCCCCTCCATTAATAATATCTTGGAATGTAATTGATATTTTAATTAGAGAGTAATTAAAATTATAGTGAAATCCAACACTACACCTTGGGGATTCCCCCTAATATTCAGAGAATAGTGCAACTCAATGCATCGTAACTAGATAATTTTTTCAGGGAAGAGGGGGTGTTCGGATGATTCGAGAGGTAATATCCCCCCCCTAAATGAATAAATTTTATTAGCCTAGGGGATAAAGCAGTTAAACTTATAATCCTGAAGTGAAAACAACTCATGACAAAAAATTAGTCAATTTGAGATGTCTCTTTCCTGAGGAAGAAATCGGAAACCCACCTCAGTATTATTCCCATCAAACAGAGTAACTACAAGTCTGACACTAATGGCTGAAAAGATCATTTCTAACAGTATTTAAAATTTTAACACCATGTTTCTTTTTATATTATTTTTTAGAATTTCGGGGGGGGGGAGAGGGTTTGACCCCTATATCCTTCCTGGCTACGGTCCTGACTAGTGGCCTGAAAAACATGAAATTTTTTATATATATTTTTTATGAGCGTATCCAAAAAAGAAGTCCTCTTTTGTTTTAGTAGTCAAAATGTACTATAAAAGCCAGGGGACTTATTTACGAAGAGGCGGACTAGGGGTGCGTCTGGGGCGGCAAATTTTAGGGGATGGAAAATTTGGGAAAAATCACTGCTATGTTAAAATTTTTTTTTAATAGTAGTTAACATTCGTACGGTCTTCGTTTTAACCCTACACAAGTGGGGTCATATTGACCCCAAGCTATATTCTCATTATATTAGATTGAAGCTCAGGAACCTTTTTCACAATATTATATTATTATATATTATTAGAAGAATCAACATTGGGAAAACCGGCCAGCAATAAATATAATAATAAAATAATAATAGAAGGGCTTTAAATACTAATGGGGTCATATAGACCCCAAGAACGGATGTGTAACAATTTCTATAGTGCCCTAAATAAACTATTTTAAAAATTCTAATTGTGAAATTCACATTTAGAACGACAAAAAAAAATAAAAGTCAAAAAAGGAGAAATTTCCAAATATAATAGTTGAAAAGATACAAAAGCTTGAAGTGCTCTTGCGGTCATATAGACCCCAAAGACCATATGAAGGTTAAAAAACTAAAAGAACCGTCTTTTTTTTTATCAAATATAAGAATAATTTTTGTCTTCTCAGTGTTGGGAGTGGTTGAAGAGAAGTGAGGGGGGGGGGGGGGCAGAGAGTCCATTGCCTAGAGGCGGCAAATGCCTAAAACCGCCCCTGAGTATTAATATTAATATAAATAAATAAATATAAGAGAAAGTAATTTTTTTGTTTCCAAAATATTATTTTTAATTAAAATTTTGTTGGCATAATGACGTTCACCCCATGTTAGTTACGCCGATGAGCCAAAAGTAAAGTCCGAAAAATTTATTTATAAATTTTTTTTGTTTTAATTTTGGACTAATTCACCTATTTAAAAAACAATACTAAAATTTTGAAACAAAAAGAGTGGTGTCATATTATTTTTATTTTCGTTTAATTGATAATATCTGCAAATGGGGGTCGGGTTAGATTTGATAAATCTCCACGTATTTTATTATACCCTCACACAATGGACATGCAAAGTTTTTGTTTTTTTTAAATGACATATAAACACAATATGAATCTGTCAAAAATAAATTATTTTTTGATATTGATTAATTGTTATCAAAATATCCAAGACGATGAAAATTGGATTCGGAAATTTTATTTATAAAGAAGAAAGAGTGAATGAAAGTGATAGTGTTTGTGTATGAGAAAGAGTGAGTGAATGAGAGTGAGAGAGAGAAAAAGAGGGCAAAGGATGGGCGAATGCAACAAGTTTCTCTGGCAAAATTGTTATTTCAACTATCTCAACTGGCCAAGAATGATTTATGTTCCAGAATGAATCATTTAAGTTGTTTTTTTTTTTTGATGAGCAACATCAAACGACGATTGCCATACAAATTAATAAATATAATTGATGAGTAAGTACTCTTTAATGTATCTAGCAGTCATAATTACAAAAACAAATTTTAATTTCACCTGAACAAAGAAATTTTAAATATAAATAAAAAATTTTACTGACCTGGGCTTCTGGAGCTTTAGTGGCTCCGTTTTCTGCAACCGCATCACCATTTGGTTTGCTGTCAGCATCCCCCGGAGGATTCTCCGAGCCTTCATCTAATTTTTTCCAATCTTCCTTCCAGTTGATTTTCATTCGATGTTGGATTATCACCAGAAATATCAATTGATCGTTTAGATTGACGCGCACCCATTTTTTTTTTGTTTTGTTTATACTAGAACAAAAGAAGCGGAGAGAGAAGATAGGTTAGTTTTTTTTTATGTGAAGAGACACGCAACACGAAGTATAAGTGAACTGTTCTCGGTGCTCCCGAATATGATACTGATTCATCTAAAATGTGAATGCAAGAGTTGTAAATGCTCAGCGCGTGTTGCTCAGGCGCATTCAACATAATGTTTTTCCACTCCTGAGTTGTTGAATGCGCATGCGCGTGAAAAGCTAAGCCCCGCCCACTCGGTTCCCACCACTTGGTTGTTATGGGAGCGATGCGAATTTAAGTATTATATATCTAAATCGATTATTCGGTAAAAAAAAAAGGTAAAATTTAATCAAAGAGAAAGGAAAATTAATGATATATGGCAAACAAAATTTTTGGGTTTCTTTAATCTCTATAATATCTAATTAATAAAAATCTAGAATGATATTTTTTTAATAATTGAAATAAATAAAGTACTTTTTTTATTTGATTTTAAAAAATACAGTAATTTGTGGTCGTCGTTTTTTTTTTTTTTGGAAAATGATTTATGCAAATTTACAAAATTACAATAATAAAAAAAAAAAACATCAGTGAAGTGTACTTCAAACAATTTTCACGAAAAATTTTACTGATATACTTTTTATAGGGCATATCAAAAATACTTGATTTATGAATTTTAAATAAAATGAGAAAACATTTTAAACGCCATTACCATGGCAACCATTTATCATATCATTCCTATGAAGTACAAGAGTAAAGTGTGCTTGAAAAGATTTCAAAAAAGTGAGAATACAGCATTGTAAAGAGCAAAAAAAAAATAGATTTTTGAATTTTAATCAAAATCGTTGGAGCGAATTTTGAGAAAATCGAAAAAACTGAAAAAGTACTTCAATAAAGTACTAGTACTTTTTGGCCGATTTTGTTCAAAAGCCTATTTTCACTCTTTAGAAGGGTGACTAACTTAAATATAAAATTTCAACCTCGTAGTTCATTTCATTTATGCTTAAAAATGTCCACACAAGCAGACCAATTAGCGGGACTCACTTTTTTGGACTCAGGGGACCTCAAAACATGAATATCCATCAAAATCTCGACATCGAATTTTTGACATGATCGCAATACTTTCTATATATAGGTTAAGAGAAAGTGAAAATTATAATTAAAATAATTAAATATTTTTATTAGATCAGCTTTCAACCAAAAGGAATTAAATAAAAGATTTTATATTTATTTTTTTGCTATCGCCACCTTCATCGGAAGAATCAAATTGTCAGGTGTATATTACAGGATTTTTGTAATAATTATGAATTTTGACGAAGCGAAACTTATTGCTTTTTTATCGAAAGGTGATTTTTATGTGTGAGCGATGTCCTGGTTTATAATCAATGTTAGAATGGGGGGTAGAAACCAGGACAGGGCTCACACATAAAATCACAACATTTTGACAAAAAAGCAATAAGTTTCGCTTCATCAAAATACATAATTATTACAAAAATTCTGTAACATACACCTATCTCCCGATGAAGAGGACTAAAACTAATAAAATTAATTTTGTGTGATAGTCAAAATAATAATGTTGATAAGAGAAAATAATAATGTTTATAAATGGTTATTTAAAAAAAAATTGATAGAAATAGAGAAAGAGAAAAAAATAAGTTATTCGTAGTCACTAACTTTTTATTTTTATATTACCATAGAAGGTATAAACTTTAACCTGATTTGATTTGATTAGACAAATAAATAACAAATTAGTCGAGCGACCAGTTGATAATTGGGAAATAAATTTCAGATAATTTCTATGTAATCGGATTGTGTTATTGAATATTTATGAGTAATTAAAGATTTCGAACGGCTTTTAAAGTGGATTTTTTTTTATTTAGAGAGAGGTAAATGACAAAAAAAAAATTATTTCACAAATTTTAAATAAATAACAGAGATGTCGTGGTAATGGACGTAATAAATGATAAGCATAAAAATTAATAGATGCAATATGATAATTTTAAACTTGATAATTTATGAATATGGTTGAATTTTTATGAAAAAAGTTAAGAATTAGGGGAGTTTTTCTTTTTTTTTCTGTTTCTCTTCTTTTCGTAGATTACTTAAAATATGTAAATGAAAACTTGTTCGTTTTAGTTTAAACCATAGAAGAGGTGATTTATTAGAATTATGTTTGTTTATCTTCGTAAGAGTGTTAGTAATACTTTAATGATTTTTATAAAAACAAACTAAGAAAATATGTGCGATAGGGTTAAGGATTAAAAATAAAAAAAATTAAAAAGAGAAAAAGAAAAGCAACTTGAATCGAATTTTAAAATGTTTAAAACATTATTTAAATTAGTCACACAAAGTTGTTTTATCGTTTCAATTTATTATTCATATCCTTTTTGGTCTTTGTTTTCAGTCGGAAATATAAGAAAGACTTTTATTTCAAGTTGAAATAAATTTGGAAGAATGTTAAAAAAAATATATTACTTGCGAAAATTGATTGGATGTATATATTCAAGCAAATATGAAAGTCAAAGTAAAGGAAATTTAATTAAACGTCGAGTTTACTTACAGGTTATAGATGGATTTTTTTTTAAAGTCATATTTTTCATAAGAAAAGAAGCAGAAGATGTGAGACAATAATTATAAAAGTTAGAACTTAAGTTGGCAACGATTGAAAAGATTCACTCTTAAATTAGGAATTATTTTATATTGTTGACGATTGACAATAATGTATTGAAATGTATTTTATTTTTTTTTAACAAATAGAGTAAAATTATTTTAAATACAAATTTGATGACGTTTAGAAAAAAATATTATATTAAAATTGGGATTAATAGCTTTTTCAAAGATCAAAAATACACATGTGTTAAATTATAAATAATTTCCTTGTCAATTACAAGAACAAAAAAAAACAATAAAAAAAATTTCAATTATGGAAATTAATTAATCATTTTGTAATTTGTCTCTCTCAAAAAAAAAAGGATGGAATAAATAAATTTCAAGAAGAAAAAAAAAAGAGAAAAGAAAATTGATAGTGAAATCCCTTCACTAGAAAGATAAAATTCCAATATTATCAAATATAAATTTTTTTAGTTATGATAACAGGAGTGTCAATCCGGTGGGGCAAATGGTACGAAAAACAAACAGAGAGGGGCAGGAACCAGGAACAGTTAAAAAAAAAAGTAAATAAAGAGAAGGAAAGAAGAGATGCCCTTCAGAGGACAAGAAGTATTAATATATGCGGAATTTAGTCTCAAGTTTTTATTTTAAAGGTCAAAACTAAAAGAAAAGACTAAATTTCGATATCACTGAAAACGATATACTTATATAATTTTTCAACTTAAGGAAGTGAATATTTTTTGCATCTAAATGGAAAAATGTATGCATATTAGATATATTCTGTAGAAATCCAAAATTTTAGTACACATATAATATTCGAAACGGTGGGTAACGTATAAATGTTTTGGAAAATTAATTATACACTTAAAGGCGGGCTTTGCGGCTAGTATCTTCGAATTCGAAAATTGACAACTCTTGACATTATGTTTAATTTTTAATTTATAGTTTGAATATATTATTTATGACATTTTTTTAAATAAAATTCGGATATTACAATAAAACAAAAGAATATTTTAATGCTTGATTTATATTCATTTATATCAGAATTTTTAATTTAGAAAGGGGTTTTAATACTAACTCCCCCAACATCCCCACCCTAGAATATATAAAAGGCAGTTTTTATTTTTTATTTTATTTTTTTTTTTTTCAAAAGAGAGGAGTCGATGTGACCCGCATTTGGTATATTTTATTCTTTAAAAATAAAAGCTATTATTATTAATATACAATGGAATGTAAAATAATGAAAAAAAAAAAAAGAATTAACAAATAATTTTTTATGTTAGATTAATCATAGAAAGAGTGCAAATACTTTTTTAATATCATTTTTTTGCACACAAAACTTTTTTCATTTTCAAATTAAAATAAAAACTGTTTTTTTTTTTTTTTTTTTTGTATACATACAGTGTATATATAATTTAAAATCTTTTTTATATAAATTAATTTCAATTCAATGTAATATTTTTATAATAAAATATAGTATTATAAATCTTTGGTAAATTATTGTTTTATCATAAATGTAACATTTCTTTTTTTTTTTTTTTACTGTGAGTAAATGAATATTTTGTTAATTTATTAAAAAAAATACTCTATCAAATGATACATTCAAATGCTTTGATATTTTCAAAAAAGCATTTTAATAATTAAAAGTTAAAATATTTTTGTTTTTTTTTTTTAACAAAATTTTGGACCAAACAGAGAAGTGGATAATTTAACCGAGGAACAAAGCTCCGATAATATAGCGTACGAGTTCAAATAAAAAAAAATAAATAAAAAAAAAAAACGGTCAAAACTATATTTATTCATTTGAATATTTACGAAAATTCAGATATATAAAAATTTTCCAAAATATAACCAGTATATTTTTAAATGGACAGACAAAAATGAAATTTAATTTAAGAAGAAACACATAAGTGGGTGAACTACCCTTGGCTGCTTTAAGAGAAATCATCATATTTTAATTGAAGATGAATCATAAAAAAAGAGCCTAATATATATAATAAATCAGAGGGCCTTTTTGCAACAAATGGCACTGCAGTTAATTTATTTATATAAATTAGATTGAATGCTGAGTTTATGATATGAATTAATTTATTAAACAAATATTCAGTATGGGTCAAGATTGCTATTCGAATTAAAAAAAAATGAGTTATTTTACATATAATTAGCTATCTGAGGTATAAGGAAAGTGAAGTTAGCAACTTAAGAAAGGTTTTTAAAAATCATTAAAAATTAAAATTAATCAAAATAAATATAAAAAAATTAAAATAATTATTTAAAGCTAATTATTTTTTTAACAAAAATTTCCAAAGAAAAAAAATAGATAACAAGGCTTGTGTTCCTAATTTCACCCGTTTTAATTAACGAGTGAAATTAGGAACAAGATCTTATAGGTCTTAGCTAGTTAACTACGATCTGGGTTATTATTTAATTATATGATTAGCTTAACTAGATTTGAAGACTCGAAAGTCATAGTCATCTAGCTTATCCCAGGGATAGCTAGTTAATTAAAGCTGAAGCAAGCGACTTTTAATCGATTTAATTCATTGATTGTTAAACAACCATTATACCTAGTTGAAATTTTATATTAAATATTTTAAAAAATCTCGACAACGAATTTTTAATATGATCGCAATACTTTCTCTCTCTATATATTTCATATATAGGGTAAGAGAAAGTAAAAATAAGATAAGCTAGAAAATTTACAATTTTTAATTTTAAAATATATTTCTCTTGAAAAAATTCGTCTCTAAGAAAACAATGACGGTAGTATCTTTCATGATAATTTATATTTTAAATGAATTGTGCTCTTATCAATAGTATTTTTTTTTTTTTTTATCGAATAATTTTAAGAAAGATGAAATGTAAAACTTTTTTATTTTATAAGTAATTAAAGATAATTTTGATTAACTATTTTTTAATTGTAAAAAAATATTAAATATATCGTAATTAAGAATCTTTTTCTTAATATATATTTTATACTATATAATGTAACATGTTATATATTTATTTATTTTTGTGATATCAAAATTTTAATTAATTTTTTTTATAGCTTAGGATAATTATATTTCCTATAGAGATAAAACTTGAGACTTATCCAAATATTCTTAAAACGATAATTAGATATTTATTTATGAAAATTAAATTATCTATATAAATAGAAAGAACAAATATTTTCTTTAAGATATGAATCTAAATATTTTTTAATGAGGAAAAAAATTTATGTTACCGAATATTTTATAAAAATGAAATTTGATAAGTTTGTTCCAATGGTTGAAACAATCAGATATTTGAAGGTTTCAAACGATTAGAAATTGATTATGGAACAAACCTAAACGATGATTCATATATTTACATATAAGTGATTCAAAAATATTTATTCATATCCGATAAAGAGTTTAAAATAGATTTAATTATTTACATATTTTATATTTTTCGAATAATGAGATGTTAAATTAATGTGAATCAAGAAAATACAATTATCTTCTAAAATTATCAATTCCAGGAGATGTTTTTTGAGTGTGTTCGACTATTTATCATTAATAAACAATTTTTTCTTTAACTTATTTTTTTTTTTTTTATATATAAATACAACGAAGATAACAGTATTTTTCAGAAAGTTTTGAAATAAAATCAATCTTCGATTGTAATGAAATTTTCACCTATACAGCCGAAAACTTTTAATTTATATAAATAAACATGGTTAAATATAAGAAATGGCTAAAGTCACTCGATAGGATGTTAAATTTTATTTTTTAGACTGCCGGCAGTCTCTTAAATCTTTTCTAAAGTGGAGCCACCCTCTCGCTTTGTTTAATTTTTGTTAAACATTAATGAATGAAATTTTAAGTGAGAGGAAAAATTAATACCCGAATTAATAATGATAAAAGGGATGAAAAAGTTTCAATGACCTGATGAAGTTATTTTTATAAAAGATGATAAATTGATCCTAATGTAAAAAGATGTCGACAAGGGGTTAGGGTTAGCCCATAAATGTATCACAATTTCACAATACAAAAAATTATGAGATCGTACTGTTTTGATTAATAAATATATAACTAATATTATTATATTAGTTATATAATATAATAATGTTTTAATAAAATTTAAATACAATAATTCTTCCGTTGAATGACATTGTTGGAGCCCAAGTTAATTAAAAATATATATTATATGTTAAAAATTTTAATTATTTTAAGTGAATCTCTGAGGTAACAAGACAAAGTCATTAAATTAAAAGTCGAGTTTACTTACATATAAATAAAATTGAATTGAATCTTTATATAATTCACTCACAAGCACAAAAATTTAGACAATAATTAAAAAAGTTCTGACTTAATTTAGCTACAATTGAAAAGAGCATCGTTAAATTAGAAATTATTTCTATATTGTTGACGATATTATAATGTAATGAAACATTTTTATCGAGTTTTTTTTTTATTTAAAGGACATGCCAAATATATTTAGGTCTATAACTCATAAAAAGTTTGATTGTATTTAAGAAAATTATTATATTAGTATTAATTATTTATTATAATTTGAAAAAATATACGTGTTAAGTTAGAAACATTTTCTAATGTCGTTCTTATTTTTAACATCTGGGAAATAAATTTTTTTTAATCTAATATTTTTTATTTTTTTTTTAAGTAATCATAACAAATTTGGTGAAGTCTTGAGAAAAGTTAAAATTAATATTAATACGTTCAAAAACACACATGTATTGATTTATCTTTCAATACAGAAAAAAAGCAAATAAAATAAAGAATGTGGAAAAAGTTTTAGACAAAGAAGAATGCAAAATAATAATAAATTTAATTTGTAAATTAAGATATAATATATGATAAACGGACTTGATAAAATTAAATTATATGATAAAACCATTCTCATATTAATTAAATGAATTTTTTCTAAAATATGATAAACGATTCAATTATCTCCTTAGGTGAATGATAGAGTTTATATTTTCAATTAATATAATACAATAAAAAATTCATAAAATTTAATATCAAATAAAGGGTACCGCCGGGAGTCGAACCACGGATCCACCAATTTGTACTCGGTGTGCCCTGACCGAATGCCGTGCTGTGGTCCAGTGGTAGTGTACACGGAGTACAAATTGGTGGATCCGTGGTTCGACTCCCGGCGGCACCCTAACTTTAGTCGCTTATTTGAATTAATAAATATTAAATTGTATGAATTTTCTTCGCGGCTTACATACGCAATGTATATAATATCTTATTTTTTATATTATGATATATATATCATTTATTAATCGGATTCTCTGACCAAAAAGAAAATAATTACAGTGAAAAAGAAGAATAATTTGACACCTGGACCTTTTTTTTGTCTCAAATACATATTATCTCGAGAATATAACGAATGGACATTTGTTACTTCGTTAATTAAATTTAAAAAAAAAGCTAGTAAGTTATCTAACTAACAAGTTATAATTTTTCTATCCTAAACAAAAACAAAAAAATCAGAAAATCATTTTTTTTTTTTAAATAAATGTCTTTTAATTTTCATCTATTTGAAAAATCCAGTTAATGTTATTTTGCCACCAAAAAGTGATTAAGTAAGACTAGCTTAGAGTTTGCGAATTGTTTGGCTTGCAGAGAAAATGCATCGAGAAGACAAAGCGCGGATTGCATGAGCGTCAGGTCATTCACATCATTGACTTCTCAACGGACAGCGCGAAGTTGTTGAGAAAAGCAAGCACCAGGGCCATGGGGAGATAAAAAAAAAAGATAAATAATGAAGGAGAGACAGACACCAGCCGAAGAGGAGGCAACAAACAAGTAAAAGAGTGGGGAAACCGTGACGAAGCCCATGCTGGCCAGGATATCCTGACAGGAAAAGAGGAGAGCACGTGGGCTGCTCACTGGTCACCGGAATGCACTCACTCAAACAACAACACATCAAAACATCAAACACCAATCAAGGACATAATTAAACGAGATGCAGAAAAGAACCTTTTTTTAAAAAAAAAAAAAATCTGGTCTGACTGGTCGCAAAGCAGACAAAGTTATCGAAAGGCGTGTTCTGTGCTTGTCACACCAGATTTTTTTGTGTCGAGATATATTTATTGTATTTCCAGCCGAAAAGATGTAAAATTTATAAACATGAGGAAATATTTATATTTTGTTACCATAACAACCATTTCTCCTATCTTCCCTATGAAGTACAAGAGTAAAGTGTGCTTTAAAGGATTTCAATGGCAAAATGAGAATAAACATTTTAAAGAGCATCTAAAAAATAATTGCTTTTTGAATTTTAATCAAAATCGTCGGAGCGAATTTTGAGAAAATCGAAAAAAACTGAAAAAGTACATCAGTATAGTACTAGTACCCTTTGGCCGATTTTGTTCAAAAGCTTCGTGTCACGTCTCAGAGGGGTACTTAACTTAAATATAAAATTTCAACCTCCTAGCTCTTCTCGTTATTGAGATATTTTGTTTCCTTATTAAGTACAAGAGTAAAGTATGCTTCAAAAGATTTCAAAGGAAAAATGAGAATAAACATTTTAAAAAGCATCTAAAAAATAAATGATTTTTGAATTTTAATCAAAATCGACGTAGCGAATTTTGAGTAAATAAAAAAAAAAACTGAAAAAGTACATCAGTAAAGTACTAGTACTCTTTGGCGGATTTTGTTCAAAAGCTTCGTGTCACGTCTCAGGGGGGTACCTAACTTAAATATAAAATTTCAACCTCCTAGCTCTTTTCGTTCATGAGATATTTTGTTCACAGACAAAACCACTTTATATCTATCAAAATATCGGCATCGAATTTTGACATGAATCCAATACTTTCTCTTACATATATACATAGGTAAGAGAAAGTAATATTACCTGAAAATGGAAGAGAATGCATTGGATTGGGTGAATAGACTAGTCAAGGACGCGATGCAGTTTGTGTTCTAACAACCCAACACCGAAACCTGAATAACGTTTGATCCCAAAACAACAAATGTTTTAACAAACAAAAGAAACAATAATTAAATAAAATGATAATTTTACTATTTTAATTGATTTATAATAATTACACTGCAAAATTAACACAACACATCAAAAATGTCTATTGATTTATTAGGTAATTGTGTTAATTGAGAAAGTAATCTTACAGGCTACGTTTAAATGAGATGTAATTTGGTTTGATTAAGGAGTGAGAAAAATAAACAGCCTTAAGAGTAAACAACAACCTCGTTTCTTCTTCAATTATCCAAAAAATCTGAATGAATCATTTAATCAATGAATGGTAATGGTATAGTAAACTTGATTTTAAAAAAATCATACAGTTCATTTAAAATTAAAATTAGCTATTTTTTTGTTGATATTTTTTATAAATGAAATTCGAAAAAATTAATTACTTATTTCAATTAATTTTTACTTTCTCTTACGCTATGTAAGAAATATATAGAGAAAGTATTGAGATCATGTCAAAAATTCGATGTCGAGATTTTGATGATTAAATACCCTCCCGGACACTCAAAATAAGCTTTTGAAGCACACTTTACACTCTTGTACTTCATAGAAAAGATAGGAGAAATGGTTGCCATGGTAACAGAATATTAATCTTTTTCTTTTTAAATTAAAATTGATATAAATCAACTATTTTTTAGATGCTCTTTTAAAAGTATATCAGTAAAATTTTTCGAGAAAATTGTTTGTAGTACACTTTAGTGATGTACCCAAGTATTTCAGATTTTTCAAATTCATCTTCCTTCCATAGAGCCAATGTTAAATCCCTATGGGGATTCGCATGTAAATTTCGATTCAAAAGGGGGGTCCCCTTTGGAACTTTTTACACATTTAAAAAAATTGTTTCCAATTCTTAGGAAATTTTGTATTTATTTAGGATTATCAATTATATTAAAAGGACGTCGGCCAAAAAAATGAATACTTTTGCGTATTATCCGTTTATTTGTAGATATTTCGATTCCAATGGTATAGAATCATCCTCAGTACAATCAACAGATGTTTTGCACGAAATATCTACAAATTAACGGATAATACGCAAAAGTATTCATTTTTTTGGCCGACGTCCTTTTAATATAATTGATCATCCTTACGGCCATCTACTAACAATTTATTTAGGATTATCTATAGTATATAAAATATCCAAATATGAGGTTAAAATTTTGAAAAAGAACTATGGTTTATTTCAAGCAGTCAACATTTAAAATGCAAATTTGGAATTAAGGTGCTATGGGAAAATAAATATATCTCGACACAAAACAATCTGCTGTGCCACCAGTCACACCAGATTTTTAGTATATAGATCTGATTATAAGCATTTTTTTATTGAGAAGGTGAGTGTAAAGAGTGTGGTACACTCAGGGAAAATAACAAATATAGAGGCATATTTATAATATTCCCTGTGTGTACGCCAACGTTCTCTTCTACGCACACTCTCTCATAATAATGGACTTATATCAAGGATTTTATCATATTGACAGTCCTGTTTATAAGTAAACAAAATATTACCAATTAATCGGTTTATGAAATTTCAGCGAATAATCAATCATAATATGTAGAGAAAACCGATTAGTCGGTTATTTTAAAAGCAAATAAACCCGGATATGATTTCGAAGAGCTTAAAAGGATTTTTAAAAAAATGTAAAAAGTGGGAAATAGGAAATGTATAGGAAAAAGAGATATCGAATCATTATCATGCTAATAGGTCATCACAAATTACTAATAAATATTAATACTAATCGATTAGATAAAAAAAGTTAATTTATCTTGTAGATTAATATAAAATTAGCAATAAAACATAAACTCAGGTTACTTGAACCAAAAAAAAAGGTGTTTGGTTAATTGAACAAAATCACAAAAAAACAGTTCGATTTTTTTTATCTAAGTACAGTCTACGCTACAAGTGCCTGATGTTCTCCAGAGTGGAGCCTTGAGTTTAGTCAACCAACATTTTTAAAGTAAATAAATCTTTTTTTTTATGCAACTGAAGTGTAAAAGCTACTTTTAAGACAACACTTCAGGAGGCAAAGTAGTTTGGTTGCCTAAGCTCAAGAGCAGATCAGGAATTTGTCTACAGTGAGCGCCAACAGTGCCTGATCTCGATGCCTTGAGCTTAGGCAGCCAAAATGCACAGCAGTCGGAGGAGTTGCGTTAAAAGTAGATTCGCCCCTTAATTTGCATTAAAAGAGATTTATTTATTTTAAAAATATTTATGAATTCTAAAATATGTTTCTATTATAAATGAAATAAAATTAAAACTTTTTTTTCATATTTTGTTATAATTTAGTTATGAAATTTGTACTGTGCCAGTATGTCTATGTTCCATAAAAATCACAATTATAATTGAAATGAATCCACTTGAAAATACTTGTTTCAGTTCAAGTGTTATTTATTTGTAAAAATTACAAATCTATGGCCTTCTTCAGGTACAGTCGGAGCCACAAGTGCCTTATGTGCCTAAAGGGCAAGACAACAATTCTGACAGCTAAGCATTTTGGTTGCCTAAGCTAAAGGCTCTCGAGCATATCAGGAGCTTGTGGCGCCGACTGTACCAATGCATAGAATATGACATTTAGTTAAATTGATAGCGATTGAAAAACTTTCTTTTGGGCTCAAGTAACTCGAAATTTACTGCACATAATTTAATTAGTCATTAAAGGAGATATATTTCTACTTGCCCAAATTATCGTATCGGTTAAAATTTTCACGATAGTTTTTTCATGGAGAGTTAGTTAACTTAAAGATGAGCATAAGTCAAGTAAATATCTTTTTTCTCACTATACAATTAATTAAATAAATACAAGTAAAACAGTTATTTCGTGTATATTTAATAAGTTAATATTTGTTAATAAATCAACTATAGATGAAATAACCGACGGTTGACTTTTTTTTTTTTAATAAATTTTTAAAACTATTGTATTTAAAATTTCACAATAATAATGATTATATATATGTCTAGTCCGTGATATAGCGGAAGTATTTTGAACTTGAGAGGGCAAAGGCTAAAAGGAATTTAAAGGAAATACATGAATTTAATTTTCATTCAAACACGACTACACGTGAAAGTGGCTCATTTCAAATGAAATTCGCTTAATAAAACTTTGATTGGTTGTTAAGCCGAGCAATGAAACAGAGATCCCTTTTCAATGGCTATTGAGTATAAATGTCTCATTGAGGCTGATGTTCCATTGCCTTTTATCTTCAATATCTGACTTATTTTATTGAGATTTTAAAGTAAAAAGAAAAAAAGGTGTACTTTTATTGCTTTCTTTAAAATCAATATTCAATAAAAAAAAAAAAGTTAGAATATATGAGGAGTTATTATCATGTTTATTTAATAAAAATTTATTAACAGAGATGCATTTTTAAGTTTTGAATTTTATATTTGAATGATTATCATAAAAAAAATCTGGCGTGACTGAACATAACTTTCTCTTACCTTCGGTAATCGAAAGTTGTGTTCTGTGCTTGTCACACTAGATTTTTTTGTGTCGAGATATATTTAAAATTCAAGATGTAAAATTTATAAACATGGGGAAATATTTATATTTTGTTACCTTAGCAACCATTTCTCCTAACTTCCCTATCAAGTACAAGAGTAAATTTAAAGAGAAAATAGGAGAATTAAATATAAGTACACAAGGTTTTTTGTTTCAATGATATATCATTCCTATTAAAGCATAATGTTTCAACTAGAGCCAACGGTTACCAGTTTTAAAATTAATCTAAAAAATAATTGATTTTTAAATTCTAATCAAAATCGTTGGAGCGAATTTTGAGAAAATTGAAAAAAAAAAAAAAAAAAAAAACTGGAAAAGTACTCTTGGGCCGATTTTGTTCAAAAGCTTCGTGTCAATATATATACATATATACATAGGTAAGAGAAAGTAAAAAATCTGTTGTGAAATTTTTCGTCTATTTAGATCCCGAAAGAACAGGTAAAATTTATAATCAAATATAGGAATCCTCACCGGCAAAAAAAAAAAACGAAACAGTTTCTTATTCTAATCCCCATTAAAGATTATATTATTATGGGAGTTTTTAATTATAGACAACATTTCGTATTAATTATTTATTAATTTATTATTTTATTATTATTTACTGTACAAAGGTTCGAATGCTATTCTGCATTCGATTTAAAGTAATGTGCACGTGCTCCGATTCAAGTGAACTCAGTTCACTGCAGAATAAGTAATCGAAACGTTGTACAGTATTTATATTTTTAATAAATAATTAATAACAAATGTGGTCTTATAAAAACTCTAATAATAATAATAATAATAATAAAACCACACAAGCTTTAATAAACATATACAATTATCTGAATTAAAGCCCGGTAGATAGGCAGCCCAAATGGCACACGCTCACTAAACTTTTTTTTTGATTAAAACATTGAGATAATTTTTATTTCGATATACAGTAGAGTCCCGTTAATCCGAACTAATTGGGACCGAGGGTCGTTCGGATTATCGGGAAGTTCGGATTAACCGGAATTGTAAGCTTGAATTAGTTAATTTTGAAAATAAAGTCGTATTTATAACGTTGTAAACCGTGAAACTTGTCGGTGATATTAAATTCTAAATAAATATTTCATAATAATAATAATAAAATAAAGTTCCTTTAATGTCTAATTTTCATTTATATTTCTCTTTAAAAAAAAAAATCGTACGCAAAAGAGTTCGGATTAACCGGAAGTTCGGATTAGCGAGGTTCGGATTACCGGGACTCTACTGTATCGAAATTTTTATGGTTAATATTTTGTTAAAAAGGGTCGTTCGGCCTATTGTCTGCTTTGAAAAAGGTATTTCTCACACAGATAATCTGCCATTTGGGCTGCCTAACTACCGGGATTTAGTCTCAATAATATTGCAATAGATGGTACATTAAGGATATTGTAAGCGTTTGTATGAAATATCAAAATCAAAAACAAATTCAAATCATTTTAAACAACCATTGAGATGTAGCTAAAGAATTTAAAATGGATATGGGGGGCAGTCGGATTAAATAAAAATCTTTTATTTATTTGTTAATTGTCGACGTTGCGGTCGCTAATCACGACCTTCCTCAAGACAATTGTCAAAATATTACAATAATTGTCCTGAGGAAGTTTTGAAATTTCGACCGAAAATACCAAAAGTTGTCAATAAGTTTCAAAACTGAGGTTAAAATTCCCACAGAGATATTGTCAGATTTGAAAAAAAAAATTTAGATCAGTAATGAGTATCTGGGTGGGCTATTCGGGTGCCGAAAAAAGTGGCAAAACGACCCACCCTAATGGCTACCAATCCAATTGAAATAAATAGAGACGAGGCCTAAATGGCCTTTCATGCCAAAAAAGATCTTAGATGAAAAAAAAAAAAAAATACTAAGCGAGACAGAGAATAAAAATTATTCTAAATTTAATACTCGATATTCGAAATTCCAATTAAAAAAAGTAAAAAGAATAAAAAGAAAAGGAAAAATTAATGCATCAAACATTTTTAAAAGATGATATTTAATTACTTTTTCCCTTCATCAAATTTAATTGACAATTCTTCTTTTTTTTTTTTATTAATTAAAATAAAATGGTGGGTGATGCCTACTGAAATCATAAATTATTTTGTCAAGCAAAGAGTTTGTTAAAATTTTTCATCCAATAAGAAATTTGATTAGATATTGAAAAATCTGGTGTGACTAATAGCACAGCACTTATCCTTCGGCAAGAGAAAGTTGTGTACTGTGCTTTTCACACCGGATTTTTTTGTATCGAGATATATTTAGTTGCTCTTAGTTCCAAACTTCATCATTGGAGCTACGCTACGAATGCTTCCACATCAGAAAAACCCCAAAAATCCTTTTTTAAATTTAAAAAAATTTTAAAAGGGGGGGTTTAAAAAAAAAAGAAAAAGGAAAAAAAGGAGTAAAGTGTACTTCAAACGATTTCCACGAAAAATTTCACTGATATACTTTTTAAAGAACATCTAAAAAATAGTTCATTTATGAATTTTAAACAAAATCGTTGCAGGGAATTTTGAGAAAATTGCAAAAACTGAAAAAGTACATCAATAAAGTACTAGTACTTTTTGGCTGATTTTGTTCAAAAGCTTATTTTCACCCCTATGGGGAGGCCCATAACTCAAATATAAAATTTCAACCTCCTAGCTCTTTTCGTTCTTGATATTTTGTTCACAGACAGACCAATCGCAATATTTTTTATATATTACATATATAGGGTAAAAGAAAATAAAATATAGGGTAAGAGAAAGTAAAAATGAATTTAACTGGAGAAAATTTTGGCAACATTTAAAGATCATTAGTGAGTTATGATTCGGAAAAGAAGTCTTATCTCTGGTAATTGATGGTCGTTATTCACGTATATATCAGGTGTGAGCGATTTTTTTAATTAAATTTAATTTTTTTTTTTATTAACACTGAAAAGTTTCATCTACATCAAAGAGGTCTTATTACATTTTCCTCTCTCTCTTCACTTTGGCTCTCGTAATGAATTTTATTATCATAAAAGAAAAACATTTTTGTCCTTGCTGAATTCCTTTGCTATGAGTCAATATATATAAAATATATAAGGTTTCTAATTAAGAAAAAAACAATAGGGGATAAAAGTATAAATATTAAGGGAGACGTGGTTATAGGAACATAAAATTTATAATTAATTAAAAAAAAAAAAAAAAAAAAACGAGGGATCTAAAGGTCAAAAAGGGCAGTTTCGTGGACGAAGATGAACACTTGTAACAACGACTATAAATTTACCAATTTAATAAGCATGTCTATTTTAAATATTGTGCTTTTCCTTCCAAGACATAAACAAAGCATGGGTAAAACTAATAATTGGATAATACCATCAGAATGTATTACTAAAATGTTACTAATATTGAAACATTATAAATAAGTAAAGTTAATTAAAGACAAAATCTGGTGTGACTGGCGTACAGCCCGTTGAGAGAAAGTTGTGCTGTCCCCACCAGATTTTTTGTGTCGAGATATATTTAGTTGCTCTTAGCACTTTAGTTAAAAACTTGACCACGCGATGATTCATAGATGGCGCTGAGCTACGAATGCTTTCACATCAGTAAAGTGTACTTCAAACGATTTCCACGAAAAATTTCACTGATATATTTTTTAAAGAGCACCTAAAAAATAGTTCATTTATGAATTTTAAACAAAATCGTTCCAGCGAATTTTGAGAAAATCACAAAAAACTGAAAAAGTACATCCGTAAAGTGTACTTCAAACGAATTCAACGAAAAACTTCACTGATATATTTTTTAAAGAGCACCTAAAAAATAGTTCATTTGTGAATTTTAAACAAAATCGTTGCAGCGAATTTTGAGAAAATCACAAAAAACTGAAAAAGTACATCCGTAAAGTGTACTTCAAACGAATTCAACGAAAAACTTCACTGATATATTTTTTAAAGAGCATCTAAAAAATAGTTCATTTGTGAATTTTAAACAAAATCGTTGCAGCGAATTTTGAGAAAATCGCAAAAAACTGAAAAAAGTACATCAGTAAAGTACTAGTACTCTTTGGCAGATCCCAGGTAGAAATTTATCTTAGTCGGACAAGTTATTAGCTTAGAATTGCTTTATTTAAGCTTAGAGTCTAAGATAGTTTTTAAGCTTATTTCTAGCTTATTATTAGCTTATTATTAGCTTATTATTAGCTTGTTATTAGCTTATTATTAGCTTGTTATTAGCTTGTTATTAGCTAGTTTCCTTAGGTTGCTGCTATCTTATTTCTAGCTTATTATTAGCTTGTTTTTAGCTTATTATTAGCTTGTTTTTAGCTTATTATTAGCTTGTTTTAGCTTATTATTAGCTTGTTTTTAGCTTATTATTAGCTTGTTTTTAGCTTATTATTAGCTTGTTTTTAGCTTATTATTAGCTTGTTTTTAGCTAGTTTTCTAAGCTAATTTCAAGGTTCGTTTTTATCTTGGATATCTAGCTTAAAGCAACCTTACATTCCATTGATACTATAAGGTTGTATTGTATTCGAATAAGTAATTACTTTTATCTTAAGGTACTGACCAGGGCCGCAGGCAAACTCCCTCCCCCTAAGCACCTGCTCTTCTATCAAATGTATATAAAAAAAATTTTAATTTGAGAAAAATCATTTTGAATAATTATTCTTAATAAATATAAATTTGGCAGAGTATCAGTATATGAAATAAAATTTAAATAATGAATTTTTTAATTACTTAGAATGAGTGTAAATAGTAATCTAATATTATTCTTGAATTTTAACTCTTTTATTTATAATTTAAAAAAAGACCCCCTGCCTACCTGGAAAAACCCAAAAGGAAGCATTTGTAAACAAAGAATTTACAGTTAGAGTGGACACAGGCAGCTTTGGTCAGGTTAGTCTACTCTAAACTTTAGGCCTGATAGGATCGTGAATTTTTTTTTAGAATTTAAATTTGTGTTTTAAAATTCGAGGGTGCAAACTAATTTTTTAAATATCTCTTTTGCCCCCCCCTGAAAGACGCTATTCATCATTTATGTAAGTATATTTATTACATATAAAATAAATAAGAAATAAGCTTAAATGATTAAATATTTTTTTTAGATTTTTAGGTCCAGTGCTAAGTGCTTGGTTTCATAAAGAATATAACATGGTGATTTATTAACTGCATGTTTTAAAAATAAATATATATTGATAAATTATGTGATTTCTCATTTTTTGTAAAAAGTGGACTTACACCACTTTCAAAATAAATGGTCCATATATATGTATTTTATATCTTTTGTTTGTGTTGGAAAAATATTTTAAATAAAAATTTTATTTTTTGCAAATACTTTTTTTAACTCAAAATACCATACCTTGCCCTTAGCTAGTTTTGTTAGCTAATTCCAAGCTTATTTTAAGCTAACAAAACAACCTTGCCCTTAGCTAGTTTTGTTAGCTAATTTTAAGCTTATTTTAAGCTAATTCCAAGCTTATTTTAAGCTAACAAAACAACCTTGCCCTTAGCTAGTTTTGTTAGCTAATTTTAAACTTATTTTAAGCTAATTTCAAGCTTATTTTAAGCTAACAAAACAACCTTGCCCTTAGCTAGTTTTGTTAGCTAATTTTAAGCTTATTTTAAGCTAATTTCAAGCTTATTTTAAGCTAACAAAACAACCTTGCCCTTAGCTAGTTTTGTTAGCTAATTTTAAGCTTATTTTAAGCTAATTTCAAGCTTATTTTAAGCTAACAAAACAACCTTATTTTTAGCTAGTTTTTTTAGCTAATTTTAAGCTAATTCGGTAAGCTTGCTGCTAGCTTAGAAAAGCGTTACAAAATAAGCTTAAACTAAGCTAATTTTGTTAGCTAATTTTAAGCTTAAACTTAGAAAATTAGCTTAATATTAGCTAGTTTTAAGGTTGAATTTCTACCTGGGATTTTGTACAAAAGCTTATTTTCACTCCTTGGGAGGGTTCCTAACTTAAATATAAAATTTCAACCTCGTAGCTCTTTTAGTTCCTGAGATATTTTGTTCACAGGCACACATACAGACAAACTATGTCACGAAAACCATTTTTTTGGATTCAGGGGACCTTAATAAGTGAAGATCCATCAAAATCTCGACATCTAATTTTTGACATGATTCGAATACTTTCTCTCTATATATTTCATATAGGGTAAGAAAAAATGTGATGTGTTTCGATTCAAAAGACGGGTTAAAAAAATTATAAGTATATTAATTAAAGAGTGTCGTTTTGGGCGAATTTGTTCAAGAGATAGGGAAGATGCTGGAGAGAGGATCTTCCCCCTCGAGCATCATTGTGATAGGTATCGCGATGCGTGTGAAATTCTTGTGCAGTTCACCGTTAAAGTAATATATCGTATATACAGGTATATATCCGAAATAGTTTAAAATAATATCGTATCTGGTATGTAATATTTCTAGGCCATAAAATTTTGGACTATAATTAATTTAGAGGATTTTATTGTTAGATTATAAATTCTTTAGATATTTTACTGATTTCATTTAATATAAAATTAGAATATCGATCAAATTCTGGTGATTAAAAGAAGCAATTAAAAAAACAAGTATCTTAGGAAACCTAATGAAAAATAAATACTTTTTCCTACAAACGAGATTATTTTATTTACATTTCATTAATATTCATAGGTATTGATATACATGATAGAGGGTCGTCGTCGGCTATCAATAGGATCATGTGCATTTCGAGGTTTAACAACCCTTTTATAAATATCTCCGAGGGTAATTCGTTTGGAGATAGAGTTAATCAATTTCTTTGAAATTGACATTTCATTTTCATGTTGATTAAAATTTATACATAGAAAAAATATTGCAAGTATTATAGATTTTATATATATATAAAAATAAACAATAAGAGAAAGTAAAAATAATTAATATATTAAATAAATGAATGTTATCAAATTCCGTTAATACAAAAATTTTTCGTTCAAGTACAATACCAATACGTAAACATCAATTTCAAGTAGAGTTTCAAGTGCAATGATGAAGTGTGTCAATAAATTCATAAATTGTAATATTCACTCCTATAGTTTACATGATGTTATAATAATTGGTTCGACTACCCTTGGCGTAGATGGTATTTATATGAAATTTACAGTCTTTAACTACTTGATCTAATGTGCCATTACTAACTTAACACTGTATTGTTTTTATACCTTTATTGTAGGCAGTCCAAATGACACACTTGACACAGGCTCGCTTTAAAAGAAAATCTGGTGTGACTAGCGCACAGAACACAACTTTCTCTTACCCTTCAGTAATAGAAAGTTGTGCACCGAGATGTTACACCGAGATATATTTAGTTTTCCATAGCATATTAGTATCAAACTTGACCACTTCGAATTCATAAGTAAAAAGTAAAAAAAGTCAATTAATTCAAAATTTCCATATGCTCTGTGTATTTTAAATGTTGATTGTTTGAAATAAATTTTGGTTATTTTTTAAAATTATAATCTCATATTTGGATATTTTATACACAAAAGAAAATCCTAAATAAATACAAAGTTTCATAAGAATTAAAATTTTTTTTAAATGTGTAAAAATTTCAAAAGGGGAACCCCTTTTGAATCGAAATTTACATGCAAATCCTCATAGGGATTTAACATTGGCTCTATGGAAAGGAAGAGCCGGAAAAAGAATTTGAAAAATCGGAAATTTTTCCTATGAAGTACAAGAGTAAAGTGTGCTTCAAAAGATTTCAAGGGCAAAATGAGAATATATATTTTAAAGAGCATGTAAAAAATAACTGATTTTTGAATTTTTATCAAAATCGTTGCAGCAAATTTTGAGAAAACAGAAACAAACTGAAAAAGTACATTAGTAAAGTACTATTACTTTTTGGCCGATTTTGTTCAAAACCTTATTTTGAGTGTCCGAGAGGGTACCTAACTTAAATATAAAATTTCAATCGGGTAGCTCAATTCCTTCATGCTAAAAATCGTTACACACAGAACCACAGACACACACACCGACAGATCAATTTGCGGGACCCACTTTTTTGGACTCAGGGGACCTCAAAACATGTATATCAATCGAAATCACGAAATCGAATTTTTGACATGATCGCAATATTTTCTATTTATTACATATATAGGGTAAAAGTTCTTTGGCTGCTCACTCCTTCCTAAATCGTCTATTAATATAAAACATTTGGGCGAATTAATAGAATTTTAACGACTTTTAAATTTGTGAACGGATAATTTTTAAAGTATACAGGGACGTTTTTGATTAAATAATTTTCAATAAAAAAATTTATACATATATATAAAAATTATTTTTACAAAATTATTAATGCCATTAGAGCGAGAAGGGACGATTATTTTTTTTTTCTTATTGATTATTTTATAAAATGTAATATTTATTAAATAATACCAAATATAATTAAATTCTATTGTTGACGAATTTTTTAATATTAATTTCAACATTAAATTTTCCTGATAATTTATTCTTCGCATTTATGATATAAATAAACAATTATATAAGTTTATCTTTCGGGGGTGGTGTTGGTTTACAAGAAGATAACTGAAACATTAGTTTAAGTTCCCTCTCATCACCTGTCACCATGATCGATCTGGACCTCCGGGCCATCGTGCTCAGGTGCCACTGTGGCTGGTTATGGCTGCCACCGAGATCGCACCCTGTGCAGTGACTGGGGATAAGAGCCCTGTCTCATGGAGGTTAGCAGCCATAACCCAATAGCATCTGTCTTAACACGGCTATGTAATGTAGCTAGGACGGTTTACAAGCTTTAACAGTTTCAGTGCCCTAATTGTAGAACAACATCACCCCCTGTTTTTTTTTTTTTTTTTTTTTACAAAAAAAAAAAAATGAAATAATTTAACGTAGAAAATCTAATAAAAAAAGAGTGAGTTTTTTCATATACTGTATCTAAAAGCAATTGTAGCTAGGGTATTTATGATATACTAGCCGCGTCGCCCGGCTTCGCCCCCCCCTGGACCCCCGCGAGCTGGCTCGGGCCCGACTGCGGCGGGCCCTCGCCTTTTCTTCTTAATTATGAAAAGAAAATTATTATTATTCCATTCCAATTCAGTGCCTGCTTGAGGATTTGTTTACATTCATGGAATACACAAATGAAAAGAATACATAAATATTTCTCTATACATTTCCTATGGGAGAAATCGTAACTTTAAGAAGTAATAACTCAAAAAGTTACAGGAATTTTGGGATGAAAATAATTTTCCTGTAATCCCGAGAAGGTCGTCTTTATGCATATAAAATTTCATTTCAAAATTTCAACGGGAAGTGGCCTAAATAGAGACTGAAAGACGTACAGATAGACAGACAGACATTAGCGAATTATATATATAGATGTATGAAAAAAAAAATTTTCCCACATTTTACGTCATGATCCCCTACTATAAAACATTTTGTAAGTGATCTCTTGTAAGAAGAAAAAAGCGTGATTTTCTCAAAAACTAATCAGTTTTCAATAAAAAATCTAAGAATAATAAACTAAGTACTGGTTTCGGTTGATGAATAAATCAGTTTATTTTTTATTTATTGTTGTTTTTAATTAAAAGGTGCGACTAATAGATCAACAATTTCCGTGTAAGAACCATACCAAATTTCATCGAATTATTGTAATACCTTGAGATTTTAAAGTTCACACACAGAAATGCACTAAAAAGGGGTTGAATTTTTTGACAATTAACAATATGTATAAAAAAAAATATTTGTTGGAAAATTATTATAACAAGGAAGGATTGCTGAAAAAATTATTCTTTAATAAGAGTAGTTTATTGGCCCGACGTTTCGGTCTCCATAGAAACTATCCTCAGACCCGAATGTCCAAATTAAAATATATAAAATTGTTTACATTTGGCAGCTATATGTATTTATTTTTTAGGTATAGGATGACCCCTCCTCCCCCTATTAAATTTTAAAGAAAATAACATATTTTTACTTTCTCTTACCTATATATGTAATATATAGAGAGAAAGTATTGAATTCATGTCAAAAATTCGATGTCCAGATTTTGATGGATGGTATTTTGATATGGTACCCCCCTGGGACGTGCGCGAAGAACTTACTACAAGCTTTTGAACAAAATCGGGCAAAGAGTACTAGTATTTTACTGATGTACTTTTTTTTCGATTTTTTCAAAATTTGCTCCAACGATTTTGATTAAAATTCATAAATCAATCATCGCCGTCTACGGCGAAGAAGCTGCAAAGTCAATTTTATTGATATTAAATCAATTATTTTTTAGATGCTCTTTAAAATGTATATTCTCATTTTGCCCTTTAAATCTTTTGAAGCACACTTTATTCTTGTACTTCATATGAAAGCTAGGAGAAATGGTTGCCATGGTAACAAAATATAAATATTTTCGAATACTTATAAATTTTATAATTTAAAATTCTAATATATCGGCGGAAACTAAATATATGTCGATACAAAATAAATTTGGTGTGACCAGCAATAATATAGAAAATATTTTATATTTACGAACAAATAAGTTTTCTCAATTTATTTTATCTAAGAAAGAAAACATCATGTATATGTATTTTCTTGAACTCGCTGCCCACCCTTTAAATTTTAAAAAGCCCTAAAATACTTTTATTTAAAACTAACCACAATGCCTTACCTTTCGGTAAGAGAAAGTTGTGTACTGTCCGCCAGTCACACCAGGTTATTTATAATTTTTAATAGAAAAATTTTAACATTTCTCTTTTTATTTATTTATATTTTTTAGATTTCGTTGAGAGGGTGAATTGGATCCCCATGTTAACTTTTAAAAAGAAGTTTTGGAGAATTACAAGCCATTAATTGTCATTCTGACATCTTTAATCACCCCCAAATATTTTTCTACTAAAGATGGACTGGAATTTCCGGCTGAAATATTTAGAAATGAATGAAGAAACCGGCCGGCCTCTAACATGGCTTTCAGCGTCTGCGCAATATCGCTTTTATTATGGATTAGAACCCGCGCGAAGAACTTACTACAACGTTTGTTCCAATAAGAAGAGGGAGTGTACTTGTTGGGACAATCACTCTCTTGGTATATCAATATAAAACCATTGGGTTTCTTTTGGCAGCTTTATGATTTATGGCCAGCTTTCCAGATATAAGACTCTAACCCTCATTTGAAGCCTCAAGAAGTTATCATGTTGAACACAGTTGCAAAGCAACAAGAATTATTCGAGAAGTAAAAATTTGGGAGCGGTGACATCACTTGGGGGGAGGGGCAAAAAATTTTTTACTTCCTTAATCCCCTACTTAATTTATATACATATAAACATATATATATTTTTATCTATACGATTCTCTATACTTATTTATAAAGAGGAAGTGTGAGTTTGTTTATTGGTAGGAGTTAAGCTCAGAATTTTTTTTCCAAAGTCTTGAGGGGGGGGGGGGGGGGAGCAAACGCCCCAATGCCCCCTCTCAAATGACGCCCCTGGTAGAGAGCCCTCCTTTTATAATATAAAGAAAAAAATATGTTAAATTGGTAATAAACTTGGCACGCCGAAGGCGGGCATTGTGGTTAGTTTTAAATAAAAGTATTTTAGGGCTTTTTAAAATTTAAAGGGTGAGCAGCGAGTTCAAGAAAATACATATACATGATGTTTTCTTTCTTAGATCAAATAAATTGAGAAAACTTATTTGTTCGTAAATATAAAATATTTTCTATATTATTAAAAAAATTCTTCTATACCAATAGAAATATATAGTAAACTTTACTTTTTATTTTTTATAAAATGAAGATATTCCGTAAGAAAACCATTTTATTTATCCACAATAAGATTATTTTCTATCTATAATATAAAGTTCGAACTCTTTTGTGATGATGGAAAAAAAATTGAAAAAAATATTTCGAATTCGTGTGCTTATAAGGAATTTTATTAAAACGTGAGAGAAAAATAGAAAAGAAATATCAAGTTTATATCATTATATTAATAATAAATAATATAATGAATGTTTTAGAAATGTGAAAACATAATCTCAACAAAATAACAACAAAAAAGTATAAATTGGAAAAATAAAAAATATTTGTAATTAAAAAAAAATATATTTTGGATTGAGAATTTAAATTTTAAATTATTTTGAAGAATAAATTACAACGAAGTTTTGGGTTTTATTTATAATTAGTGTTCGAAACGTTGTTGTAATTTTAGGAACAATTGCAACGTTTCGGATTCTAGCCGTAGACAAACACGGAAATAGTGTCCGAACCGTTACAATTTTAGGAACAATTACAACGTTTCGGCTTCTAGTCATGGACAGACACAGAATTAGTGCCCGAAACCTTGCAATTTTGGGAACAATTACAACGTTTCGGCTTCTAGTCATGGACAGACAGAGAATTAGTGTTCGGAACGATGTAATTTTAGGAATTGCAATGTTTCGGATTCTAGCCGTAGACAAACACGGAAATAGTGTCCGAAACGTTACAATTTTAGGAACAATTACAACGTTTCGGCTTCTAGTCATGGACAGACACAGAATTAGTGCCCGAAACCTTGCAATTTTGGGAACAATTACAACGTTTCGGCTTCTAGTCATGGACAGACAGAGAATTAGTGTTCGGAACGATGTAATTTTAGGAATTGCAATGTTTCGGATTCTAGCCGTAGACAAACACGGAAATAGTGTCCGAACCGTTACAATTTTAGGAACAATTACAACGTTTCGGCTTCTAGTCATGGACAGACACAGAATTAGTGCCCGAAACCTTGCAATTTTGGGAACAATTACAACGTTTCGGCTTCTAGTCATGGACAGACAGAGAATTAGTGTCCGGAACGTAGTAATTTTTTTGAAATTATAAATAAAACACTAGTAAAACTCAAAACCTAGTTTTATTTTATTTCTCAAAATAATATAAAATTTAAATACTTATTATCGAATACTCATGAACTATTTTATATATAGCACACCAAATACCCAGTGAAAATTCTTCAATTTAAATAGATATAACATATTTTCATTTATAGGTAGGATATAATAAAGAAAAATAAATTATATGTCACTCTGTGGGAAAAGAAAATCGGTGCGGTTACTATGAAATAGTTATAATGATGTTTCCTTAAAGAGTTATGAATAATAAATATCCATATGATAATACTGACAAGTTATTTAAATTTGTTAAACTCTCCCGCTCTCTCTTCTCACTCTCCTGCGTATCGAACAACAACCATTCATCATGAGTCAAGTAATTTACACCATACTTTGATAATGTTTGAAAAACTGGTTTGAGAAAGGCCTCAATCACAAATTACGATCTATATACGGAATAAATTATCGAGCTTATTTAAACGATTTAATAACTAGTATGACTTTTTATTTCTATAATCAAGTAAATAATTCAAACAAAAAAAAAAAAAGATATTTATAGTTGATTACTATTTTTACTTTCTCGTATACTAAATATACATAGAGAAAAAATTCGACCTTCCTGAGTTGAAAAAAGTAATTTGAAATTTTGTGGTGAACATGCTATCTTAAAAACAGTAACAAGCTAGATCAATGGAATTTGAAATGTTTCTTACACTAAAAAGTAAAAATATATGTATCAACGTTTGGAATAAAGTGGTACTTAATTTTGACAAGTTTTTAATGAGAGGTTGCGAGTTTTATTTTGGAATAGTTTTTGAGATAATTACACATTTTATAAATGTAATATATTTAATATATATAGTAACGTATTGGATTCATGTTAAAAATCTGATGCCGAGATTTTGATGGAAATACATGTTTTGAGGGCCCATGAGTCCAAAAAAAGTGGATCCCTCAAAATGGTCTGCCTTTTTGTGTTTAATTTAAAGCATGAAAGAATTGATCAAGGAAGTTGAAATTTTATATTTAAGTTTGGCACCGCCCTGAGGCGTGAAATTGAGCTTTTTAACAAAATCGGCCAAAAGGTACTTGTGATTTGATTAAAATTCAAAAATCAATTTGTTAGATACTCTTTAAAATGTATTGCTCTCAAAATTGTACATCAGATTTTTAAGAAAAAATCGTGGAGAGCACTATCCCTTGTTAACTTGAAAATTATTATTTTTAATAAAAAATTATAAATAATAATTTATCCGTTACTGGATAGATAAAAAAATCTTATATTTGGTGGTCATAGAATTTTGGTAACAGGGCGGGGACAAAAATTTTTGAAGGAGACGCAGTGGGGCATTCACAAAGGAGATGGTATTATTTTTTATATAATTTTATTTTATATTATTATATAGAGATTTATATATAGTATTATTTTATATTTATATTATTATATAGAGATTATTAATTATTATATATATCTGATGTTGAAGGTGTATATATATTTGGCAGTTTCCTCATAAAATTAATTATTATATTTTAGTTCCGGATTCAAATAAAGAATATGATTAAAATCATTTGATTGATATTGTTTTTATGTTCAAAAGTGCGAGGGAACCCCCCTGAAACCGATAGTGATTAAGAGGGGATTAAAGGGCTGAAAAGGAAATGTATATTTTGTATACCAAAGTAAATGTTGCAGGAAAAAATGAAGATAAATAAAAAGAAATTTTGAATATTTTGAGAATCTAAAAATATTTTAGACAAAGAAAAGTGAATGGCTCAGATAACAAAAAAAAAAAAAACAACAACAATTAGGAAGAAATAAAATTAATCAAAATTATGTCAAAAAAATTTCATTTAAAGAAAAAAGATTAAGTTTATGAAAAAATTTTGAGAAGAAAAAGAGAATGGAGTGGAGGGAATTTTCAAATTGAAAAAATTTATTAGAAATATTAAAAATATATTTATAAACAGAAAGTATTATTAAATCTTCCTCTCGTCTTTCTTTATCCTTAAAATCAGTAAATTATTAAGTGATATGATAATATACTGGAAGATATTAAAGTTTATATCACATTACGCGTGTACTATTGAAATTTTAATGGAATATTTAAGCTTAATTAATAATTCATTTCATAAATGAGTAATTAATTTATAGCCCACTAGTTTACCAGAAATTAAATTTGAGATGTGAACTTAATTAGACAATTGCCGGCCACTTAATATGCCATGGGAAATTAGTAGATCATTCATCTATACTATTATATAAAAGACAATCTCTGTCTGTCTGTCTGTCTGTCTGTCTGTCTGTCTGTCTGTTTGTAACGCATAGACTCCGAAACTACTGGACCGATTTTCATGGAGTTTTTTTTAATGGGTAGGGAATTTTCCGGGGGTGGTTTTAGGCTATCATTATATCGAATTAGGGGTAGGGAACCCCCCCTTTTTGGGGGTTATCAATTACCCCATAGCAAAGCATTGGAAAACAGGATCTAACTCGCTTTATGAAAAATATATTTATCAAATCTTTAAAATGAAAAATAAAAACTCTTCCTCCCCCTAACAATTCGACATTTGAAAAGATTTTTCCGCTCTGCGCCCCCACCCCCCCCCCCTAAAATTTTATTTTTTTTATTTTTCATTCGATTTTAATAAAATTTAAAATGACGCTTTCTTAGGGTGTAAATAATTGAAAAATGGTATTTTAGACATCAGAAAGTTCAAACACCCCCTGACCCCCCTAAAATTTATTTTTCATTCGATTTTAATAAAATTTAAAATGACGCTTTCTTAGGGTGTAAATAATTGAAAAATGGTATTTTAGACCCCAGAAAGTTCAATCACCCCCCTGCCCCCCCCTGAAATTTATTTTTCATTCGATTTTAATAAAATTTAAAATGTTGCTTTCTTAGGGTGTAAATAATTGAAAAATGGTATTTTAGACCCCAGAAAGTTCAATCACCCCCCTGCCCCCCCCTGAAATTTATTTTTCATTCGATTTTAATAAAATTTAAAATGTTGCTTTCTTAGGGTGTAAATAATTGAAAAATGGTATTTTAGACATCAGAAAGTTCAATCACCCCCCTGACCCCCCTAAAATTTATTTTTCATTCGATTTTAATAAAATTTAAAATGACGCTTTCTTAGGGTGTAAATAATTGAAAAATGGTATTTTAGACATCAGAAAGTTCAATCACCCCCCTGACCCCCCTAAAATTTATTTTTCATTCGATTTTAATAAAATTTAAAATGACGCTTTCTTAGGGTGTAAATAATTGAAAAATGGTATTTTAGACATCAGAAAGTTCAAACACCCCCCTGACCCCCCTGAAATTTATTTTTCATTCGATTTTAATAAAATTTAAAATGTTGCTTTCTTAGGGTGTAAATAATTGAAAAATGGTATTTTAGACATCAGAAAGTTCAAACACCCCCCTGACCCCCCCCTGAAATTTATTTTTCATTCGATTTTAATAAAATTTAAAATGATGCTTTCTTAGGGTGTAAATAATTGAAAAATGGTATTTTAGACATCAGAAAGTTCAAACACCCCCCTGACCCCCCTGAAATTTATTTTTCATTCGATTTTAATAAAATTTAAAATGATGCTTTCTTAGGGTGTAAATAATTGAAAAATGGTATTTTAGACATCAGAAAGTTCAAACACCCCCCTGACCCCCCCCTGAAATTTATTTTTCAATCGATTTTAATAAAATTTAAAATGATGCTTTCTTAGGGTGTAAATAATTGAAAAATGGTATTTTAGACATCAGAAAGTTCAAACACCCCCCTGACCCCCCTGAAATTTATTTTTCATTCGATTTTAATAAAATTTAAAATGATGCTTTCTTAGGGTGTAAATAATTGAAAAATGGTATTTTAGACATCAGAAAGTTCAATCACCCCCCTGACCCCCCTGAAATTTATTTTTCATTCGTTTTTAATAAAATTTAAAATGACGCTTTCTTAGGGTGTAAATAATTGAAAAATGGTATTTTAGACATCAGAAAGTTCAATCACCCCCCTGCCCCCCCTGAAATTTATTTTTCATTCGTTTTTAATAAAATTTAAAATGTACGCTTCCTTAGGGTGTAAATAATTGAAAAATGGTATTTTAGACATCAGAAAGTTCAATCACCCCCCCTGCCCCCCCCTGAAATTTATTTTTCATTCGTTTTTAATAAAATTTAAAATTACGCTTCCTTAGGGTGTAAATAATTGAAAAATATATTAATCAAATATTTAAAATAAAAAATAAAAACTCTTTTTCATAATTAATTAAAATACATCTCTCTCGCGATTGAGCGATTATATTGAGTGGACGTGCTTTGTGGCTCTCTCTATAATTTTATTAATTTCTCTGGACATTTTTGGCTGATTTTTTCGATCTTTCGACGACTACATCAATTGAAAAGTGCTCTACATCTTGGTGTCAACACAGTGAAGAAAATATTTCGTCTCTGGTCCAGATAAGCGTTTTTATTTGCTCTTGTCGATATTTAAATAATTTTATAAAATTATTTATCAGTTCTTGGAAATTTTATCAAAATAATTATAGACATTCCTACCTGAGAATATTAATTAACTTTTTAATTAACCATCTATAAAATACAATGAAATGTGTTAAATGCAATGCCCCTTTTAAAAACAATAAAGCCCCTGTGGAGTGTAAGAAATGTAAGGGTGGCTACCACCTCAAGTGTGCTGACATAACACAAGAAGAGTTAGCCAGTCGGGCGGAGGCGGGGACCTCATGGTTCTGCCACAAATGCGTCTTGGCCCAACGGGCTGAAAACCGAAACGACACTGGGACGTCCACCCCCGCTCCTAATACGAGGAGCCCAAAGAAAATCACTTTGGAGGATTTATTAGAAAAAATTAACTCTATTCATCAACAAAACAATATAATTCTCGAGCAAAATAAAGACCTCAGTGTGTCTCTTGAAGTATGCCATAGGGACATATCCGAACTGACCAAAACTAATGAGGCCCTGACCGAGAGGGTGATGGGACTCACACAGGACATTGATTTACTTCGTAGTGAGAACCTTACTCTCAAATCGAAACTTGTAACTGCGGAAGCCCGAATTAACTCAGTTGAGCAAAATCTGCTATTAACATCTAATGCCGTCGAGATTCGGGGCCTACCCTTAAAACCTAATGAGGACCCAGAACAACTTGTGGCTGATATAGGCAGGGCGCTGCACCTGGAGCTGACCAAGGATGATCTTACTTCTGCTTGTCGAGTTGGACCGAAAATAAGGGGATCTTCAGACGGCCGACCGCCTCCTCCAATCCTAGTCCGATTCGTTCGGAAAAGCATCAAGGATTCGTTCATCAAGGAGTGCAGAGTGAAGAGGACCCTGACAACTAGGATGCTAAACTGGCCGGACAACAATGAAGTAACCTTTTATGTTAATGAGGCTCTTTCCCAGGGTAACAGGCTTTTATATAGTAAAGCAAGAGAACTTAAAAATAATAAAAAGCTGAAATATCTTTGGGTGGTTGATGGGCGTATCTTGGCCAGGAAGGAAGATAGGGGTCAGATCATATATTTAAATACTTTAGACGACCTTAAGATTTTTCAATAAACATTTTGTTTAAAACAGGGCTATGTTTTATTAAAATTTTCTTTATTTTTATTTATTCACATATTCCTTTGACATTGATTGAGGTTTCATTGGAAGTTAATACTGCTAAAATTTCTCTTATTATTCTTTTTCATATGAAAATTTATATGTCAACTTTTTTAAATGAATTTATATCTATGTTTAACCATATGATTCAAGATAATTTCAAATTTTTTAATTTTTACTATGGGATCGAAATGTTATTAACATCATTGGAAGTTAATACTGCCAAAATTGCTCTTATCATTCTTTTTTATATGAAAATTTATATGTCAACTTTTTTAAATGAATTTATTTCTATGTTTAACCATATGATTCAAGATAATTTCAAATTTTTAAATTTTTACTATAAGATCGAAATGTTATCAATAAAAAAATATTTTTTCTTTATTTTTAAATCGAGCATCAGGCTCACTATATATAAATATATACAAGGGTCGAACTCCCATTACTCTTACCTTTATTCAATTTCACTTCTATTTATTTACTTATTTAACTTTTTATTGTTTACTTCACCTGAAATTGAAAATTGCGAACATGTTCAAATGAGAACTGTTGGGGTTGTCACAGGGCTGGCCGTCGACGCGAATTTAAAATCAACTTATAATTTCTTTAATGAAGTTGGAAAGCTTTTGTGCTCTCTCTTTACATGTACCCAACCATATTTGTTTTTTAAGATAACAATTGATCTTTCTCGCATGTCTCTGAGTATTTCCGTAATATTTTTATTGTTGTTTTTGTCTCTGGTACAAGATGCATACAATGTATGACACCTTGAAACTATGTCACATTAATGCACAATCAATCCCGGCACACTTTGATGAGTTTAAGTATCATTTTGAAAAGGGAAAATTTCAGATTATTTGTGTTAGTGAGTCATGGTTAAAGCCTATTATTCCCTCAAAGAATTACTGTCTCACTGGGTATAGTTTATATAGATGTGATCGCACCCCCCGTAATGGCGGCGGAGTTGCCGTCTATATTGACTCACGCTATTTATGTAGAATTCTTACAGACTCCGCACAGTATTCTACATCTGCTGTTGAATTTATTGTTATCGAAGTGTCTATTGGTAAATTTAAATTTCTATTGATAGTAGTTTACCGACCTCCCAAAGTAGGGTTCTTTACAGATCTCGAATCTGTATTATATAGTTATTCATCCCAGTATTCCGATATCATTATTGCAGGTGATTTTAACACCGATCTTAATAAGAGTTCCGCTGATAAATTATATCTTAATAACTTATTTCATTCTTTGGATCTAAGAATTGTGCCATTTGACCCCACATACTATACTTCTACTTCAAGAACATGGCTAGACCTGTTGATTGTCAATGGGGCCTCTCATGATAAGTTAGTTTCTCATGGGCAGTATGCCGTTCCTTTCTTATCGGGTCATGACCTAGTATATATAGAGCTAAATGTAACTATCCCTAAATATAAACCCTCTCTAATTACATTTAGGTGTTTTAAAAAATTTGATAGAAATAAGTTTCTTGAGGACCTATCTGAGCTCGATTTTGGCCCTATCTTTAACGAAACCGATATTGATAAGAAAATATGCCTTTTCAATGAATGTCTACTGGAGATGATAAATAAACATGCCCCAATTAGAAATATTTTTGCTAAACGGCCTCCTGCACCGTGGTTGACAAGTGAAATAAGGGCCTTAATGAAAGAGAGAGATAGGACCAGGCTTAGGGCAATCAGATCTGGAAATTCCCAAATCTTTCAGGAGTTTCGGCTGCTTAGAAGTAGAGTCAAGCAAGAAATTTTTATTTCGAAAAAGAATTATTTCCAAAGGCTTTTTTTGGACTCTAAGGACTCCAAATCTTTATGGGGTACTCTACGTAAGATTAACATAGGAAAGTGTAATAAAAACTCAAATAATGCTTTTAATATTAATGATATGAATAAACACTTCTCGCTCTCTAATGATAATACCTCCGTAAATCATTGAATCTGAACGTGAGATTATCCCGTTCGATCCCGAGAGGTTTTTCTTTGGGCTGGTCTCTATTGAAAATATCGTACATACCATCCTTCGGACTCGGTCGAATAGTATGGGGACTGACGAAATACCCATAAAATTATATAAACTATCATTGCCAATTATCTTACCTATCATTATTCATATTTTTGACAGTTCACTTCAAAGGGCTTATTTTCCCCAAATATGGAAGACGTCTCTAATTCGCCCGATTCCGAAGGCTACTAATCCAACAAGTCTCGAACAATTTAGACCAATTTCTCTGCTTTGTTCACTGTCCAAGGTACTGGAGCGAGAGGTGTTTGCTCAGATTAATGATTTTATCATTTCTAAGAGTCTGCTCAATAATAATCAGTCGGGATTCCGTCGATTTCATAGTACCCAGACAGCCCTACTCAGACTGACAGATCATGTGAGGCTTGGTATCGATAAGCGAATGGTCACTATTGTCGTACTGTTTGATCTGAAAAAGGCTTTTGACACCGTTGATCACTCAATTTTACTTAAAAAATTGTCTTGCCTTGGTCTGTCAGAGAGTGCAGTTCAGTGGTTCAGCTCTTATTTAACTGGTAGGGAGCAGATTGTCGTTGGAGAGGACAGACTATTTTCTGATCCACTTCCAGTGAGGGCTGGAGTTCCTCAAGGCTCTGTCCTGGGCCCCTTACTTTTTTCCTTATACATAAATGATTTTCCTGGCGATTCTTGTAAATGTTCTTATCAATTTTATGCAGATGATCTGCAGATATTTTTATCATTTGAACCTGATAAATTAGGATCTAGTGTGGATCTGATCAATCACGACATTAATATTATTACTGCCTGGGCTGGGGAAAATAACTTAATAATAAATACTTCGAAAACAAAAGCTATTCTCATGGGAAGTTTGGCCTATGTTTCCAGGTTGATTGATGGGGGTCTTCCCCCAGTTGTGGTTGATGGGGTCGGTGGTTCAGTACGAGAGGGCATGTTAACAACCTGGGAGTCATTATGGACTCGAC
>JAKCPI010018556.1:0-12041 GCA_023213315.1 Euborellia annulipes
TAATTGGCAATGATAGTTTATATAATTTTATGGGTATTTCGTCAGTCCCCATACTATTCGACCGAGTCCGAAGGATGGTATGTACGATATTTTTCAATAGAGACCAGCCCAAAGAAAAACCCTCGGGATCGAACGGGATAATCTCACGTTCAGATTCATGATTTACGGAGGTATTATCATTAGAGAGCGAGAAGTGTTTATTCATATCATTAATATTAAAAGCATTATTTGAGTTTTTATTACACTTTCCTATGTTAATCTTACGTAGACAGACAGACAGACAGACAGAGATTGTCTTTTATATAATAGTATAGATGTATTCCTAGGAAGTGAATTGATAAAATGTAATTTTTTTGTTTTTTTTTACCTATTGCAGGAGTGTCTATATAATTCGATATGTGTGTGTTTCGTCGACATTCCCCATAGACTACATGTTAAATTTCAATTTTTTTTTAAATTAATTACACGATAACCCTTCGGCAGATCTGCTTCAAAAAAATATTTTAAACGTATGTGATAGTGATTAATAACATATTAAAAAATTAGCTTTTAATCTAATAAAGTCCTTTAATGTCCGAACAACCTTAATCTATAAACTAAGCTTTTCTTACGATTTTATGTTACCCGAGCTAAGGCTGGTATTTTTTTTTTAAGCCAGCTTTCTTTCCAGAAAGGAATGCTAATTATTATAGTTTTTAAAAAGAAAACTTTCATAGGCAAAGATAAATAAATAATCGTCATTGCGAAAATCTCTTTTCACTATATTTGTTTTTAATCTAAAATTCGTATCAGCATTCAAAATTTTAGTTTTCGTGTGATTAGAGAATATCTGATTGGATTTTATTTGTTCGTTTTCTAGCTGGATAATCTACTCTTACTTTATAATCTAGTAGTAATCCAAATTTTAATTTTTTTGAGATTTCGATCATTTTTAATGCTCAAAAGATTTTAATAACTCTGGGACAAATTTTTCTAATGAATATTTATATTTTATAAGTAATAAATAAATTAACTAAAGAATTTAAAATATACGTAGATATTTATTTAAAAAAAAGTAAAAACACTTTTATAGGGTGAAAGAGAATTTTATATCCCATAATACATTTTTATACCTCGTTTAGATCGTAAGGTGTTTAAAGGATATTCAATTGATATTTTATATGAACCCATAATATGAATGTTATAGATTATTTAATTTTTAAGAGTCTATAAATTTTTATTTTCTATTTTTTTTTTTTTTTTTTTTAATTAAAATTTTAATAGTATTGACTAGTAATATATAAAATAAGGAATAAAGAAAGATGATCTACATATAAATTAATTTTAAAGCTTAACTAGCTGCACAAAGAGCCTTCGGCGAACAAACGGGGTTTCTGGCTCCTCTCTGAAGTTTTTTTTTTTTTTTTTTTTTTTTTCGTTTTTATAATAGAATGAACAAGAAAATATTTAGTAGGTCAATTTTATTAATTAGTAGTCCAAATATTTTAGTTATTATGGTCTTAAATGATTGAAATTTATTAGTCTAAAAATAAATTTTCAAGACTGCTTATGGGATTAAAAATGAAAAAGTGGGAGTAGAGAGTGTACTCTCTTATTAAAGAGTGACTCTAGACTTTATCGACACACATTATTTAAATAAAAAGAATACTTAAATAAATTAATTAAAGAATTTAAAATATACGTAGATATTTATTAAAAAAATAAACACCAAGAAGCCGAAAAGACTTAAAAATATTTTTTTCTTATTATACTTAACATTTTATTATTATAGAAAGATTATATATTTTATCTTTTATTTTATTTCATCTCTCCCAGCGTTCTTGATTCATCCGATTTATTATAATAATATAAACCATTTACACAAAATGGGATGATAACTTTAACAAGAATAAACTAAAACAATTACAATTCTAATAGCTTATCGTATCTTATATATCTTTAGAGATCCTAAAAGCATCAAATTATTATTAACATTAATAGGATTTTAGTGCTTGACATAAATTAATTTTCAAATCATTCTGACAACAAAATAAATTTCAAGCGGCTTAGAAAATAGCTTTAATATACATTTATATACAGCTAGAGGTTTGTTTATATATTTAACTACAATGCTTAAAATAAAGTAGGCTAGCCATATTAAAGTAATATTAAAAGTGTTGGTGGATTTTTATAAAAGAGAGAAAGTACTACGGGCAGGGGGGTTCGACTCAGATAGGAGACGCGGTCGCTTGCTTTTTGGGGAGGCGTGGCTTGTGCCCCACGAATTTACCAATATAAATTTAGTTAAAAATAAAAAAAACTATTCATTAAAAAAAATAAATAAATAAAAAACATTAATGAAATATTATTAAATTAATATTCGCAATTAATATTAAAACCGTACAAAAATATTAAAAAAAAAAAAATATGAAACAATTTTTTTTTGTTTTTTTGTTGGTAGCTTTTGACATCTGCTCGTTAAAACCGTTTGTATGCCTTTTGCATATGTCAACATTTTCGTTTTCTTTGCTTCTCTCATGTTATCTTCTATATTATTATATACCAGTATATTTCTTTAATTGTTAATATATCTGATGCACATTGTTTAATATATGATTTTGTGTGTGTATGATTTCAATACATCATCATCTTTAAACTGAAATCAAAGGTATTTATGAAACCAATTTTCACAATCTCAATCGAGAATTCACTATTTTTATATTTTTGTTTCATTCAAACTATTTTTCTTATAAATATTATCAAAATTTATTAGTTTATTAGACTTGATTACCCCAAAAATTAGTGTTTATTTAAATGATTAAAAAAACTAATAGACTTTTCTCATTTTCCAGGTTTCTTTCACGTTCCTGAATGTTATATTGATTTTAATGAATTTGAATTGATTTTGTTTTTATTGAAACTTATATATATGTAAATGTTCTTTTTTTATTTAATAAAATTTTATTTTACAGCATAAATTTCTTTTATTTGTTATACCCTATGATATGATATGTCAAAAAAAAAATTTGCGAATATACATTATTAATTAGTATATAACCATTTTTGCTGCCATAAATAATTATAAATATATTTTAATTAATTTTTAATAACTAAATATATATAGGCCCTGTATGGGCCTAAAAATTTTTTTATTATATTTTGTATCTTAGGCGGGAGTTTGTAAGTGGGCAAAATGGCCGCGATAGTTGGGTCAAAATACGAAGGTAGCGACCGCTGTTTAACATTGAGTCGAACTCCCCTGACTACGGGTACTCAATATTGGTATAGAAAATATTGATTTAGAACATTTCGAAGAGGGGAAAGCAGTGGCAGGAAAAAAAAATAAATAGGACACGTATCTCAAAATCACTTTCATTTACAGTCAGGGAATTTTTAAATGCAGTATTTATTAAAGATCTATAAATTTTTAAGTCTAACTTAACCCTTAATCAGGTCTATTCATTAAAAACAGACGTTAAAATTTAACATCATAAATTGGGTGTTAAAAAATAAAGTAATAACATCAGCGTTAATTGCTCAGGGGCCCACATCTTGTGGGTACGTGGATGGCGACCACGAGCTGCCCGAGCTGGGACAGGCAGTTCTTTCTGTCTGTCTCTTCCTTCCTCTTTTCAACAGGCCTCAGACCTTGCGACGGGCCGACCTGACCTATTTCTTCCGGTCGCAAAAACATATGATAAGGTTGGAGGGAAAGAGTGAGGTCTGGCGACTTTTATCTCAAAGCTGTCAAAATCATAACCTTACTTTTTAGGTTAAAGACGCCATTTTGATGCATTAAATACGGCGTTAAAAAATTAAACGCACTCGATAAATATGACATTAATTTTTAACATTATTGACTAAATGTTAACGCTTCGGCGTTAAAGTTTTTGCTTACAGAATAGCAATTTGAGGCAAGTAGGTGTTAAAAGGAATTAACTCTGATTTCAGATGTTAGAAGTTAACGTTTTTGCTTAGAGAATAGTCTTGAATGTATAGAACAAGGAATAAAAAGTTTCTATATCTGGTTCTTTAATTTTTACTCTCTCTTACCCTATATGAAATATATAGAGAGAGAAAGTATTTTTTTTTTTAATATTTTACTTTCTCGTACCCTATATGAAATATATAGAGAGAGAAAGTATTGCGATCATGTCAAAAATTCGATGTCGAGATTTTGATGGATATACATGTTTTGAGGTCCCCTGAGTCCAAAAAAAGTGGGTCCCGCAAATTGGTCTGTGTGTGTGTGTGTGTGTGTGTCTGTGTGTGTGGGTGTGTGGACAGATTTTTAGCATGAAGGAGTTGAGCTACCGGATTGAAATTTTATATTTAACTTAGGTACCTTTGAAGAATCTCAAATTAAGCTTTTGAACAAAATCGGCCAAAAAGTACTAGTACTTTACTGATGTACTTTTTCAGTTTTTTTCGATTTTCTCAAAATTCCCTCCAAGGATTTTTTTAAAATTCATAAATCAATTATTTTTTAGATGCTCTTTAAAATGTATATTCTCATTTTGCCGTTGAAATCTTCTGAAGACCACTTTACTCTTGCTCTTCATAGGAAAGATAGAAATGGTTGCCATGGTAACGGAATTTAAATCTTTTTCTTTTTATTAGATTAAAAATCTGGTGTGACTGGCGACAGCACACAACTTTCTCTTACCTTCGGTAATCGAAAGTTGTGTTCTGTGCTTGTCACACCAGATTTTTTGTGTCGACATATATTTAGTTTCCGCCAATATATTAGAATTTAAGATGTCAAATTTATAAACATGGGAAAATATTTATATTTTGTTACCATGGCAACCATTTCTCCTATCTTTCCTATGAAATACAAGAGTAAAGTGTGCTTCAAACAATTTTAAGGGCAAAACGAGAATATACATTTGAAAGAGCATCTAAAAAATAATTGATTTTTGAATTTTAATCAAAATCGTTAGAGCGAATTTTGAGAAAATCGAAAAAAACTGAAAAAGTACATCAGTAAAGTACTAGTACTCTTTGGCCAATTTTGATTAAAAGCTTATTTTTCCGGTCCCGGGAGGTATTTAACTTAAATATAAAATTTCAACCTCCTAGCTCAATTCCTTCATGCTTAAAATTGAACACACACACACACACACACACACACACAGACACACACACAGACAGACAGACCATGTCGCGAAAACCACTTTTTTGGACTCAGGGGACCTCAAAAACGTGAAGATCCATCAAAATCTCGACATCGAATTTTTGACATGAATCCAATACTTTCTCTCTATATATATATTACATATATACATAGGTAAGAGAAAGTAAAAATCAATTATTATTTAAATTCCCATTTTTTTTAAATTTATTTGTGTCTTTAATTGTTTCAAAGAAAACATATATGTCTCTCTCTCACTTGCAAACATTATCGCCTGTCTCTCCGCCTTCTCTCATAGGCCTAATGTTAATTTCCTATAGGGATTTGTATGTTAATTTCGATTCAAAAAGGGGTCCCCCCCTTTGGAACTTTTTAGGCATTTAAAATTTTTTTCCAATTCTTATGAAATTTTGTATTTATTTACGATTCTATATTGTGTATAAAATGTCCAAATATGAGATTAAAATTTCGAAAAATAACCATAGTTTATTTCAAGCAGTCAACATTTAAAATGCAAGTTTGAAACTAAGGTGCTATAGGAAACTAAATATATCTCGACACAAAAATCTGGTGTGACCAGCACGGTGCACAACTTTCTCTTACCGAAGGGTAAGAGAAAGTTGTGTGCTGTGCGCCAGTCACACCAGGTTAACGCTTCGGCGTTAAAGTTTTTGCTTACAGAATAGCAATTTGAGGCAAGTAGGTGTTAAAGGAATTAACTCTGATTTCAGATGTTACAAGTTAACGTTTTTGCTTAGAGAATAGTCTTGAATGTATAGAACAAGGAATAAAAGTTTCTATATCTGGTTCTTTAATTTTACCTCTCTTACCCTATATGAAATATATAGAGAGAGAAAGTATTTTTTTTTTTAAATATTTTTTGGTTTCAATTTATATAATACACTTTATTTATTTATTTTTTCGGCATCTATGGCCATTTAGACCCCGTCCCTATTTATTTAAATTGATTGTTAGCCAATTCAATTTAAATAAATTTTTGTCGCATGGAACGGGATGCGACGCCGCGACCCTTGGAACAAATGCATGCTACACCAAGGCCCGCGGGTATATAATGCACTTAAATAAGATTTAGAGCTTTAACTTGAACAGGCAAAATCAAATTGAGCGTATTCAGCTGTGTTTTTTGAAATCCTGAGATGATTTCTCCTATATCAAGAATAGAAATTGTGTTGATTTTGTATCCAATGGGTGCTGCAAGAATGACCTTCCTCTCCCCTACCCCCCTGAAGTTGAATCGATTTTGGGTTCAGGGGTCAGTAACGCCAAGTGGGAAACAATAAAGAATAGGGAACAGACGTGCGATGAATCTTAGTCTCATCCTGACAGCTTTAGATTTCCTTTCTTTTTTTTTCGTATTCCAAAAAGTCTTTGAATTAACACACTCGAAGGGAGCGAAAAGACAGGAATTTCGAATAAAAATAAAAAAAAAAAGCGAGAGAGACCGGAATCAGAGGTTTTCACGCACCATTAAGTTGTCCCCGACGGAATGTTGACATCCGTCCCCCCCCCCTCACGAATCCAAAAACCCCAACTCCGAAGAGGGTTCGAGGTCAGGTCCCCCTAACATATTGCCTATACTGATTTGAATCGACATTTGCCCACTCTCCATTAAGATAACGTGGAATTAATTATCGAGCTGGTGATAAACAACCCCATGGGGATGGGGTGAATTATAGTGTCTGACACTTCACCCCATATGTTTCTCTGTCAGTTGCCAGGTGAATTTCGAATACCGACCTACCGTCAATAAATACTCTATAGTTCCCCACAGATAGATTATTTGACGGTGTGGTTCATTAACGTGACGATTTAAAAAAAATTCTACCTTTAATTAAAAAAAAAAAAAAAACCGGCTGCACATGTCCATACACTCTTTGATATTTGCTAATCAATATCGAAAGTGAATAGCCAAGTCAGCTAATTAAAAATATTGATTATGATATTAATAAATATGCAAATTAACTTAAAAATTTTATTTTTATCGTATCTTTTTTATATGTTCATATGATCGTGATTTGTGTGAAATGAGATTACGTATTTTTTTTTTTTTAATTATTAATAAATTAATCCTTTCTTTTGTTCATCTAAAAAATTTTAATTTCAGATTCTTTTAGATCATAAAATAAAAGTAATTATTTAAAGTAACTTTCGTTTTTCTCTAATAGTTTTTGAGATATATTACTTCAAAGTAATGTTGGGAGGAGGGATGATTTTGTTTGAGGAACTTTTATTTATAAGGATTTCCGAGTCGAAATTTAAGTCCGACATTGAGCCCTCCTATAGTAGGTTTGGTGGTTCAAAGTAGATCTATTGCATGTTAAATTAGGTACGACTTTGAACCCCAAAATGGGACAAATTTTCATTTTTACTAGTTCGCGAAATGGGAATAATGTTTAGAGTCTATTAGTAAATGGTATGATCTCAGGGCAAGCGCGGATACAAGGGGTAAAGGGAGTAATTACCCCCCCCCCCCCCGGGATTTGAAAAAAATACTTTTTTTCGAAAAAAAAAAAAAAAAAAAATTATTTTGAATGTAAAATTTTAAAAATTAATACTTAAAAATTTGATTTGTATTTATATTCTGGCAAACAAGTACAGAATGCGCCTTTAAATTACCGAAATTAAGAAAAAATTGTGTGCTGTGCGACCAGTCACACCAGATTACAGGGTTAAAAATCGACTTACAGTGCTATAAATCGGACTTATTCAGGGCCAGAGGAATAAAAGTAGGAGCCAAATTTCAACTCGGGTTTTTAGAAGGCTTTATTGTAAATAATATTAAAACAAATACAAATATTTTTAAAATAAAAAGACAATTAAGTTTAGAGACACTTTTTCTCTCCACTGTGTCACTAAAAAAAAAAAAAAAAAAAAATCCCTTCTCAATTTTCCATGTGAATAATGACATCGGGTTAATTGAGCAGGGCGAAAAATAAAGTTTTTTTTTTTTATATTTAAAGTGTAGTAAGGGTTTGCAAGTGATGACTCGGCACTTAGGCAGATAAGCCCCACCCAAAAGGGGCTCAAAAACAAACAAGGAATCAAACCAACCAAGGGGTTCTTATTACCTAGAAGCTTTATTTCTATATGTTGAAGATCAAATGACCTGTCGAAAAAAGATGACTAACCGCGCTGTGTTTTTAGCTTTTTTTTTTATATAAGGGATATAAAAATAAACCACTGATCAATATAAAAGAAATCTAAAATCTTTGTGCTTGAGCCTATCTGAATTTGACAAATTTCAATTTCGTATTTTACGTATTTCTCAATCCAAAAAATATTTTTCTTCTGGCATGGAATTAATTTTCGCATAATTATAAATTAGGGACAACTCCGTTTTTGACAAGCAGGCAGAAAAAAATCAAATGAATTGAATATTAATTGGTTGGACAAGAATTCTATATATAAAATTGCGGAGTGCCCATTTGTCTTTTCATCTATCATTTTCTATTTTTTTTTTTTTTCGTCTTTTAATGAGTCATTTATTTAATTCATTAATAAAATTTGCTGTTTTATTAACTGAGAAAAGAAGTGACCAGCATTTATACTAATAGTAATAATTAAATTGATCAATTTGATTTAATGTTAAACGCTTATGACGTAGAGATCATGAAGAAATAGCTTTATCCCCACTCCATAGGATAGAGAAGTCTTTATTTAATGGCAATCAGCAGTCAAGATCACAACTTTTAAATTTATTATTTGCTTATAATACATATTTTTTAATCAATTTCGATGACCACAGTTCCTGAAGATGGGAGCGAAGCGTTTGCGAAAATAATTAAGTATTTATTGCCGGCTGCCAACTCTTACATTTTCCTTGGAATTTTCTTTTTTTTGAATTAATTAAATTTAGAATTTCCTCTTAATTGGAAAGTCATGTAACGGACAGATTTCCACGTTAATTTTAAATCTTCAGTGTTGAGTAATATTTTATCCCCCTTTTTTTTAAGCTAAAAGTAAAAAAGGGAAAGAGAGGGGGAAAAAAAAGAAAACAAATTGAACCTGGATGGCATGCAGTGTTTATCAAAGCTCTCACATCACAAGTTTTTAATGTGGGGTTTGAATTCTACATTCATCATAAAAAAAGACTAAGGTGGATGTATATAGATAGAGTGTACTAGAGTGTCAAAGGAATGATTAAAACCAACCTCCAATAATTCTTCATTTTGTACCCTCCCATATCAGAGAAATCTTTTCCACTCTTTGCTCGTGCTAGTATTATACTTTTTTAATTCTTTTTTAAATGAACAAAAGTTTTACTTTTCCTAAAGAATAATCGTTCGATTTGAGTAGAGCTTTTGTCTTTTTTTATAATCACTTCTTTTAGTCTTTTTTAAATGTATGTGAAAATTGGATTGTATTATAATTATTATTATTTGAAATTCCTACCAGGATTCGCATTTATATACCCGAGGTGCTTTTATGTGCTCGGACACACACACCTCAGACCCAACAGGCCTCTGTTCGTAGCCATCTATCAGCACCCCGTAAAAAATCTTAATTTTTGTACGTCTTGAAATACTAAATTTACAAATTTCCTTTGTAAATGATAACCTACTATGCATTTGTCTATTAAATTTACAAATTTATGAGTTCAAATATTTTTTACATTAAAAAAAAAACATTTTAAAATTTTACATACATTATATAGTAATTTTCGTTAAAAATTGTGTTGTAATTTTAGAAAGCAGTTTGGTTGGGAATTAGACTGCAAATATGTTTAGAAATCACATTAATAGAAAACCTCGTCAAACGAGTTCAAATCCCTAGAGGGACAAGTGTTTTTCTTGCTCGTACCAAAATTACAAAAACTTTTCTAATTTTCAAACGGCTTTCAAAAATTACAATACATTTGTAAACAGTTTTTGCAAAGACTTATTTAGTATGTTTTTGTTTATGCAATTTGCTTCCTACACAAAAATTGTTAAATCATCAAATTTTTTTTTTTTTTGCAGGTGTACAGTGAGCGCCACAATTAAGTCCCCACCTGATAGCTTTAGCCTTAAGTATATGGTATAGTATAGTGAAATAATTTTATTGACCGAAAAGGTAAAACGTAAAATCTGGTACAGATCATTTTATTTTACCTTTTAAAATTTAAAATTATTTCACCATTTACCATATTCCATACCATATACTTAAGGCTAAAGCTATCAGGTGGGGACTTAATTGTGGCGCTCACTGTACATCATTTCCTATCTCTAACTTCTCCTCCTCTAGCTAATTAAACAATGCTATTTCTAGTTTCCCCCGGATCCTTATATCCTATGCTAGGAAGGATATTCAAGTTTGAAAAGAGACTCTCTCACTGGCGTGTAGCTGCTCTTTTAGAAAAATGCAGAGTAAATATTTTTATTTAATCAAAAAAATTTTGCACACTCAGAATGTGAACCCACTGTGCAATAGGTTGACATCCTAGCCCTCTACCTCACCATGGAAATTATCGTGACAAAACTAATAATAGGATGATAAAACTAGTAGAGAATTATTATATTATATTAAAAGGGAATAAATAAATTAAAAGTATTGGATGCAAAAATCTGTGGAAAGGCAAAAATAATAAGTCAGTAGGAAAGAGGAATTTTTCTTTTTTAATTTTCCGATTGACGTTTCATTCGCAAGATTCGATCTTCTTCAGAGACTTGGTGCTAAAATTCAGAATTATTTTATATAAATTAATCACCTCTCCAATAAATCCAAGAATTAGATTTTCATTTTTAAGAGATTAATATAGTGTATATGATCTTTCAAATAATTTATTTGAGGGATACAATTAAAGAGTAAATTTATTCCTTACCCTAAATCATAAAAGCAGAAATTATAGGCTGGTAGGAAATCACATACATTTTAAGAATACCGGTAAATCATTAATTCATTTAATGAAATTTTAAATTACTTATCCTATTAATATATAAGATTAAGGGTTGAATTATTAATGGATGTTATTTGTTATATTAATAAAAGTTTATAAAGAAAAATGATTTTTTTTTGTGTACAAATATTTAACCTTTCCTTTTGAGAGATTTTCTTTCTTATACCTTTTAATATAAATTTATACAGAACGCGATAAGCAAAAAAATGAAATACGATGGCAGTATTAAATAATTGATACTTGTCGTTTTGCGGATAACAAAACCTATTTGAAAAAAGTTGGGGAGGGTCTAGTATAAAAATGAATGGATTCTCCAAGCAATCACCAACAGAAAATTCTTTCAAATGAATAAAAAAAACATTAGAAATTGTTAATTATTAATGGTATGGATAAGGAGAGTTTTATAAATATCTCGTAAGAGCAGAAAAAAGGCTAGATACTTATAGGCCTATATGAATTTAAAAACATGTTTTCTGCAGTGGCGGATTAATGCCATTTTGTCGGGGGGGGGGGGGCGGATTTTTTTTTTATTTTATTTATTTCTATTTAAGGACTTTGTCGGCATCTATGGCCATTTAGACCCCTTTCCTATTTATTTAAATTGATTGGTAACAAATTCAATTGAAACTAAAGAGCGGAAATCATAATTTCTTTAGATTACTAGTTTTTTTAACTTTGTGAATTTCTTCTCGGGAGGGGGCGATCGCTGAAACTCCAAAATAACGTATAATAATTATCGAATCGAATCATTTAGCAATTATTTTTCATTTAAAATGTTTTTTGTTTCCAGCTAGATATTTTAATTAGATTTGATTGAGATTAATTCTGGTAATTCTGCCTTAAGTGTCGAATCATCATTAAAGGTTTATTCGGCTTAAACAGAAAACTCGTTCACTTAGAAAAGGCAAGAGAGGGAAAAGGTGTTTAATTAAATAAATTATGGCCGAATTTCCTTTATAATCTTGCTGCGTGAAATTAGATACATTTAAACAATTTAAGAGACAACAACATTACTATAAATTATATTAAATA
>JAKCPI010018557.1:0-11651 GCA_023213315.1 Euborellia annulipes
TTTAAGATCCAGGCATTCTTATATAAGGCTTTAACTTTTGATTCATTTTTCTCTCACAAGAGTCCAAAGTGGACTTGGTTCACTTTGCTCTGAACTCCTCATATAATACATTTATACCAAATATATTTTACTAAAAATTTGAAAAACTAATCTTTAAAGAGCATTCCAAATTACAAACGCCACGGGTTCTTATTGACTAAATTCGCCACTACTAGCTAAAGTTTAGTTAAAGTTCAAAAGCAAGTTACCAAATATCTTTCCATTAATAAATAATAAATATCTTTGGTCCTCATGCTTAATGAGATCTTGTAAAAAAAATTATAAAATAGCGAGATCTTTTTTTTTTAATTTGGTGGACACCCCGTAGAAATGCCACAAATTGTATTTTTTAATAAGGCCATCTAAAACAATCCACAAATTTAATTTTTCCTTCTGCAAAGCAAGGCCATTTTCAATCCTGCGATTGGAGTTTATACAAATAAGGCCCTACAAAAGAACTTAGAAGGCTGTCCCTATCTTTAGTCAAATAAACCCTTCATTCAAAGGAACAAGGAAAGAAGTCTTTAGTGTGAATATCTCCACACCTCACAATGTAAACTCCCTTCATCTCCTGTTGATTGTCTTTTTTGCTCGGTTTTAAAAGCCTGAGGCTTGTAATGATAAATTTCCAATCACAAGTAGCATAAAAGTTATAAAAAAAATCTTTAGACCTATAAATTTATTCTGATCCCATGCCTGCTAACATGTACAGTGTGGGACAACATTAAGTCCCACCCATGTGTTTTCTACTTGTGATTATTTCATTGTTTTTAAAAAAAAATATTATACATTTTTTAATGGAAACTTTCATGGTTCAATCCTAGAAAATTCCCAATAAAGATTTTTATTTTCTTTTATAAAAACAATTAAATAATCACAAGTAGAAAACGCATGGGTGGGACTTAATATTGTCCCTCACTGTACGTTCCGGAAAACCAATTTTCCATCCGAATCATCCCCCTTGGAACTATGGTTCAAATTTTATACTACATATTTTTGTGCATAAAGTTGCATATTTTAACAAATTTCGGCAAAAGTTTTATTTAGAGTGCCTTGAACATGAAATCATGCTATCTGAGGAATGTTCGCACCACCAGTAGGCCAGGAGGTAGTAGGCCAAGAGCCCCTCCAAGCTCGAGGCAAACATATCATTTGTCCTGATGAAAGCCGGAAAAATCTGCCGAAACGTCGATTGTATTTAAAAAAGCGAAAAAAGAAATATATTTTCCTTAATTGCTTTCGGCTCTCTTATTTTCCTCATTGATAATTATACGTTCAGCCACTACCCTTGGAAATTAAGTTAGTTTTCAAGAAATATTACGTTTTTTTATAATGCGTTTTTTTTTTTTTAATTAAATTTGAACACTTGATTGTTTAGAATTATTTTGTCCAATAGGAAGCCAGCTTTCTAGTCACGTGATGCTTCTGTTTCTATTGTTTAGTTCGAGATGTCTCTCTCATCGCCTCCTTATTGGTGCTCAGCCAAGGAGCTCTCAACACCTAATTAGTATCCATCATCGCCTTCTCAACAAGCAAACGACTCTTTGATGGCGCCGCCATGATGGATGCATCTCTTAGCTACAATTTCTCAAATTAACGATATTTAATAATGAATTCAAATCGTCACCATATATCTCAAGGTATTCTTTCATTCGATCCTTTTGTAATATTATGTTGTAATATTATGTTTCGAGATAATTATTTTAATGATCATAAAATTAGAGACCAACTCTTAGTGACGTAAAGAGGGCTGGAAATCTTTTTCGATTAAAATATTTTTATATTTTATCCTCTCATAAATCCAATAAAATGATATATCTTAATATATCTGAATGTCTTAATAGGAGTATTAATGAATTTGTAATTCTCTCTTTTCCCTTGATTCCCCCCTCTCCCTAACGCTGTGTCTCTTCATATGCGCTTGTGTGAGTAGCCTTCCTATACGTGTGAGTTCGGATGTTTTCGGCCACCTTCGCCTCTTCTCGGCTAGCATTGTTCGCGCTCTGTTGAAGCTGTATTCAAGGGACAGAGAGGAGATTATCGTTCATAGCTTAATTTGTTATTGAAAATATTTAAAAAAAATTATTCTCAAGGGTTGATAGTAATTGTAAAAAATCTGGTGTGACTGGTCGCACATCACACAACTTTCTCTTACCCTTCCTAGCTCAATTCCTTCATGCTTTAAATTTAACACAGGCACGCAGACCTCGAAAACCATTTTTTTGGATTCAGGGGAACTCAAAACGTGTAACTTATATCCATCAAAATCTCGTCATCGAATTTTTGATATGAATCCAATACTTTCTCTCTATATATTAACATGTATAGAATTTAGAATTTAGAATTTATTTAGATAAAATTCTCTAAGGCAGTGCCTCTTAGAGAAAGTACAAAAGTTTTACAAAATAGAGCGGACATACTAGTCGCTACAATTTTCATTTTAAATAACAGTCAATTGGAAAAAACAAATAAAAAAATTTAAAAAAAAATCAAATATAAATAATACTAATTAAAACAAACGAAAAAAAATATATAAAAGAATGATAATGAATAAAAAACAATATTCGCAAGACCAGGAGATACCGGAGATCGCCCCAGGGAGGGCCATCTTATAGCACTATATTAATCAATGGTGCTCATAACGTAGTCAAATAGACATTTTTTAAATGTACTCAACCTTTTAATCGATTTAATCTCACATGGCAAAGAATTCCATAGCCTTGAAGATGACACCAAAAATGACTCCCCAAAGGATGTCGTTCTATGATTTGGGATCAATATTTGTCCCTCATCAGAGCGCAGCAACCTAATCCCAGCCTCACTCCTGAATTTAAAGAGGTCGTAGAGATATTTAGGGCTTTTGTTGGCGAATAAATTATAAAGGAACACTCCCAAAAAGAAGCGTCTACGGGCCTTTAGGCGCAACCATCCCAATTTCCGATAAAAAGGTGTAATGTGCTCATAGATTGGGACATCAAAAATAAATCTTATGCATGCGTTGAGAACTCTTTCCAGTTTAAGATTCATTTCACCAGAAAGGCCATTATAGACAAGACACCCATAATCGAAATGAGGGAGAATGAGCGTCTTGACCAAATGAACCCTTATATTGGTAGGAAAGAGTTCCGAGTTCCTTCTGAGCTGATATAAGATTTTATGGACCCTATTTGAGATATGCCCTACGTGGTCCCTCCAAGAGAGAGTCGAGTCCATAATGACTCCCAGGTTGTTAACACGTCTCTCGTACTGAACCACGACCCCATCAACCACAACTGGGGGAAGACCCCCATCAATCAACCTGGAAACATAGGCCAAACTTCCCATGAGAATAGCTTTTGTTTTCGAAGTATTTATTATTAAGTTATTTTCCCCAGCCCAGGCAGTAATAATATTAATGTCGTGATTGATCAGACCCACACTAGATCCTAATTCATCAGGTTCAAATGATAAAAATATCTGTAGATCATCTGCATAAAATTGATAAGAACATTTACAAGAATCGCCAGGAAAATCATTTATGTATAAGGAAAAAAGTAAGGGGCCCAGGACAGAGCCTTGAGGAACTCCAGCCCTCACTGGAAGTGGATCAGAAAATAGTCTGTCCTCTCCAACGACAATCTGCTCCCTACCAGTTAAATAGGAGCTGAACCACTGAACTGCACTCTCTGACAGGCCAAGGTAAGATAATTTTTTAAGTAAAATTGAGTGATCAACGGTGTCAAAAGCCTTTTTCAGATCAAACAGTACGACAATAGTGACCATTCGCTTATCGATACCAAGCCTCACATGATCTGTCAGTCTGAGTAGGGCTGTCTGGGTACTATGAAATCGACGGAATCCCGACTGATTATTATTGAGCAGACTCTTAGAAATGATAAAATCATTAATCTGAGCAAACACTTCTCGCTCCAGTACCTTGGATAGTGAACAAAGCAGAGAAATTGGTCTAAATTGTTCGAGACTTGTTGGATTAGTAGCCTTCGGAATCGGGCGAATTAGAGACGTCTTCCATATTTGGGGAAAATAAGCCCTTTGAAGTGAACTGTCAAAAATATGAATAATGATAGGTAAGATAATTGGCAATGATAGTTTATATAATTTTATGGGTATTTCGTCAGTCCCCATACTATTCGACCGAGTCCGAAGGATGGTATGTACGATATTTTCAATAGAGACCAGCCCAAAGAAAAACCTCTCGGGATCGAACGGGATAATCTCACGTTCAGATTCATGATTTACGGAGGTATTATCATTAGAGAGCGAGAAGTGTTTATTCATTTCATTAATATTAAAAGCATTATTTGAGTTTTTATTACACTTTCCTATGTTAATCTTACGTAGAGTACCCCATAAAGATTTAGAGTCCTTAGAGTCCAAAAAAAGGCTTTGGAAATAATTCTTTTTCGAAATAAAAATTTCTTGCTTGACTCTACTTCTAAGCAGTCGAAACTCCTGAAAGATTTGGGAATTTCCAGATCTGATTGCCCTAAGCCTGGTCCTATCTCTCTCTTTCATTAGGGCCCTTATTTCACTTGTCAACCACGGTGCAGGAGGCCGTTTAGCAAAAATATTTCTAGTATAGAGGTAAGAGAAAGTAAAAAAAATATTTTTACAATACAATTCATATATGGACCCTGTTATGCAATAGTGTGTCAAGCGCCAAAAATTGAGTTATTGAGTTAATCACGGAATATTGTTTCAATGCTATAATTAATAGTATTTTTTTATGAAATATGTCCTAAAAAAAATTTATATTTAATGTTACTTGCAAAATTGACAAAAAAAATTATACATAATCCAATGAAAACAAAAAACTTTAATTTCTCAAAGCTCGGTAGATGGCGCTTGACACACTAATGCGTAACAGGGTCCATATAATGGTGTAACATTATACCAGGTATATTGAACAAACTAATATTTTACTGTCGTTTATTTGTAAATATTACGTTTGGACCACTCATTCTGTGGCCTTCTTCAGGTGCAATTGAGTTAAGATTACCTCTGTGACAATTTCATTTGAATTGAAATTATAAGGTATGCTCTCCTTTTCATTGTTGTAGTAGGCTATGGTCAATTCGAAGCTGACTATTTTCTTTCCTTAAACTAACTGGGGATTCTTAAAACGAAAAGATAAATAAATTCCCTTTGACATTTAGGCCTAATGATGAAAAAAATTTTCTTTGGGGCCTGGGAGAGAGGAAATCATCATCATCTTGTCTGAGTGTTTGTTCTCTGACATGCAGCATAAATTACCACCAACTGACAGGTAATTAATATTCCTTTTATAATATTATTTATTGACTTTACACGAGTTTCACTAATATTAAATGAAAATTGTAAGAATTTATTATTCTATGAAAGATAATTTTCAACATCCTAAATTAAACTTTTGATATAAAATAAACTTAGTCTCTCTCTCCCTATTAAGTTTAGAAAATAAATTATTAAAATATGTTTGAGGAATCCAAGACAAGAGAAATGAGAAATGTTTTAATCATATAAAAGTAAAAAAAGGAAATTTGACAATTTATGAATTCTAAAGACTTTGATTCAACTTATTAGAGATATTAAAAAAAAAAAAAAAAAAAAAACTCACCTTCAGTAGCCACAGCGCTGATTGGAATGCCGTGTTTATCGGACATGAACCCCAGATATGTGAATATAACGAACCCGCTAAAGAAACTCGTGAAGCAATTGACTCCCGTAGTTACGAGACAATCTCTGCAAAAAATAAATAAATAATAAAACGTTGTGGGGTGGGATGGATTTTTGGAAATTCATTATAAAATTTATTCAATTGATTATAAATTTTTATTAGATTTTTTTTCTTTTTCTTTGGAAAATCAATGGAAAAATAATCACCTACCTTAAACAGTTGTTATGGAAATTATTGTAACTGGCATATGAAAGATGAACTCCGAAACCTGCTCCAACTGAATAAAAAATTTGCACGGCTGCATCCACCCATACCTGCAATTCAAGAAAAAAATTTTTGCTAAAAAGTCGATTCATTTTAGGACATTTTTTTGTTTATATTTTTCCGTTTTGTTTTCTCCTAGGCAATGGGAGAGTTCTTGCCTCCTGTGCTAAGGGTCAGGGGTTCGCATTCCGTATGAAAAGAGCTTAAATAAAAGAAACAATTATCTCAATATTTTAGGTGTGTCCATGTGTTTTCTCTTGTTTTTTTTTATTTATTTGAGGAACTTAGTTGAGTTAGGCTAGTGTAATCACCCAGTCTTGGCCGTTTATAAAATTTAGATAATCTTCTGTTCGGTTGAACGCACACCGAACGTTTTGCGAGCAAAACGTTTTGCCTTAAACTGTTTTTTCAATGCTTTTCTATGGGTCAACGCATACCGAAGAGACAAAACACAATTGGACATGATTCGACATCATCGTACAAAATGTTTTGATCGAAAACGATTTCGCTGTGCGTTCAGCCTTAATCTTCGTTTTCATAATTTTATACCCGGAAGAATTCTTTTTCTGTATGCGCCTGCAGATCATTATCATAGACTATCCTTATTCCTTGATAGTCGTTTCGATGTCTCGAATAGTCTTAAGGTTAACTCGATTAAATACAGTAGAATCCCGATATTTCGAAGCCCTATTATTTCCGGCTAATTCGTACAAACTTGCCGGTTCCCAGAGAATAACCCTGGGTTTAAACATGGGCGTAACTAGAGAATTTGGCTAGGAGGGGGGGGGAGGGCATGGTACCAGCTATCCTCCCGGGAGCCTAGAAAGCCCCATATTTTCTCAATTTTTTTTGGACGAGGGAACTTTCTGGGCGGGGGCCACGAGCCTTATGCGGCCCCCGGCAACCCCCTAGTTACGTCCATGGGTATAAATATCGCTGGTATAAAACCAAAGCATTTCAGACTCCTCGGCATTTAGTATTATTTTTATGCTCGAGGTCACTTCAAACGTCTTATAATTCATATTTGCTTAAAAAGATCGGTAATTCGTACTCTTTTTAAGAGGGGGAAGGAGAGAGACAAGATTTCCTCGTTCATTCGTTTTACTTTTCAATGAAAGGAAATGAGGAAAGAAGAGAGGGAAATTGGAGCTTCTATATTTAACATTTATGCTTTCCTTTCTACCTACAATTCACTCTTCGTATTAATACGTTTTTTAATTTTTTTAAATTATGTACTCCCGATAATTCGTACCAAACCGTGATCATATGAATTATCGGGATCCTACTGTGTTTCTAAAAATGTACGTTTCTATAAAATGATTTTCATCAACTTTTGATCATCACTTTTCCTATTTCTCATTCACTCATCTTTTTTTCTTATTAGTGCCCTTTTTTACTTTCTCTTACCTATGTATATATGTAATATATATATAGAGAGAAAGTATTGGTTTCATGTCAAAAATTCGATGTCGAGATTTTGATGGATCTTCACGTTTTGAGGTCCCCTGAATCCAAAAAAGTGGTTTTCGCGACATGGTCTGTCTGTGTGTCTGTGTGTGTGTGTGTGTGTGTTCAATTTTAAGCATGAAGGAATTGAGCTAGGAGGCTGAAATTTTATATTTAAGTTAAACACCCCTCGGGACCGACAAAATAAGCTTTTAATCAAAATCGGCCAAAAAGTACTAGTACTTTACTGATGTACTTTTTCAGTTTTTTTCGATTTTCTCAAAATTCGCTCTAACGATTTTGATTAAAATTCAAAAATCAATTATTTTTTAGATTCTCTTTCAAATGTATATTCTCGTTTTGCCCTCAAAATTGTTTGAAGCACACTTTACTCTTGTGCTTCATAGGAAAGATATTCCATTTATTTTTATTTTATTTCTGCCTGTAATTGTTTCGGAGAAAACATATATATCTCTCTCTCTCACAAATTATCTTCTCTCTTTCCGCGTTTTAAACTTTCCACCTAATCTTCGCATTTGACCAATGTTAATTTCCTATAGGGATTTGTATGTTAATTTCGATTCAAAAGGGGGTCCCCTTTGGAACTTTTTACGCATTTAAAATTTTTTTTTTCCAATTCTTATGAAATTTTGTATTTATTTACGAATCTATATTGTGTATAAAATGTCCAAATATGAGATTAAAATTTTGAAAATAACCATAGTTTATTTGAAGCAGTCAACATTTAAAATGCAAGAACATATAACACAAAATTTATTTATTTTTAAAAAAGGAAAAAGGTAAGCTCCCCCGGGGGTGGCCCCCCGGAGCTTGTGGAGTTTTGCGCTCAAAACCCCCTCTTTTTGGCCCCCAGGCCCCCCCCCCTTATTTTAATTATGATAGATCGCTGATTTTATGCAAGTTTGAAACTAAGGTGCTATGGGAAACTAAATATATCTCGACACAAAAAATCTGGTGTGACCAGCACGGTGCGCAACTTTCTCTTACCGAAGGGTAAGAGAAAGTTGTGTGCTGTGCGCCAGTCACACCAGATTTTTATATTTATTATAAAATCTTTTGACCTCCCTCTTTGATATTTACATAAATAAGAAGGAAAAACATTCAGAGAGTTGTATGATGTGCCTTACTCACCCTCAATTTTTATATGAATCCTTCAACAATTGATAAAGTTTGTTAATAGAATTTCTAACGAAAATCAACTTTTCATTTCTCTTAATACTTATCCTGTTCCCTAAAAAAATAAAAAGGAAAGACAAATCGGATTTAATATAGAAGACAATTTCCCAAAAATACAAAGGCAAAGGGACCAATAAATAATTCTTAATATTGAAAATTTATCAAATAACATCCAATTAAAAAGTTTTTTTTTGTGTATCTAAAGGAAGCCAGGGAAAAAAATAACAATTCTTCTTTTTTGATAGAATAATGAAATTTTACGAAAAGACGAGTGAGGGGAGAGATCTCTGATTTATTTGTAAACACATCAAGTTGATATCTTGTCCCGAGAGGCACTTGACCCTTCTTTTTTTTTTACCCAAAGTCAGCCTCTTAAGGGCTAAAGGGATGAGCTTCATCACTTACATATAATGCCAATCAAAATCGAATCAAACGACTCGGCCACAAAACACAAAAACTTTTTCCCTTTTGAAAAGCATTTCTAGAGGCAGGAAAAAAAATCATTTAATAATTCAAATTCAACTTCTTTTTTTATAATTTCTTCTTTTTTTTTTAATGTTCTATTGTTTATAATATAATTTAATAAAATCTGATTTAACGGAAGGAAAAATTCAGAGTTAAAAACTCATTTTTCTTAAAAAAAAAAAAAAATAAAAATAAAAAAACAACCCCCTTTTACATTTACTGTTTATTTTTTCCAAAAGAATCATGAACTTGAAATGTTCTTTCCGAGATCAAAAAGTAGTCTTAACCCCCCCCCCCCCCAAAAAAAAAAAAAAATAAATAAACAATAATAATCCATTTAATTATTTTTACTTTCTCTTACCTATATATATATATATATATATATATAGGAGAGAGAGAGAAAGTATTGGATTCATGTCAAAAATTCGATGTCGAGATTTTGATGGATATACAAGTTTTGAGGCCCTCTGAATCCAAAAAAGTGGTTTTCGCCACATGGTCTGTCTATCTCTCTGTGTGTCTGTCTGTGAACAAAATATCTCAAGAACGAAATCAGCTAGGAGGTTGAAATTTTATATTTAAGTAAGGCATCCCCCTGGGACGTGACACGAAGCTTTTGAACAAAATCGACCAAAGAGTACTAGTACTTTCTTTACTGATGCACTTTTTCAGTTTTTTTCGATTTTCTCAAAATTCGCTCCAACGATTTTTTTTTAAATTCATAAATCAACTATTTTTTAGATGCTCTTTAAAATGTATATTCCCATTTTGCCTTTGAAATCTCCTGAAGACCGCTTTGCTCTTGTACTCCATAGGAAAGATAGGAGAAATGGTTGCCATGGTAACAAAATATAAAAAATATTTTTCCATGTTTTTCTCAGAGGCGTATACAGTATAGAAGTTTTTTTCGGAGGGGGCCTGAACTCAAAAATTTTTCTGCGGAAATTTTTTTTTTTTAACAAACTAAATTTTTTTTTACACGAAATCTTTTGCGGAACATTTTTTCTTTTGCGGAACCAAAGTTTTCCATCCTGCGGAAAAATTTGTTGCGCTGATTTCTGTAAATCCCTATATATGTATATGTTTGAAAAATTTCGGGGGGGGGGGGGCGGGCCCCCGGCCCCCCCCCCCCCCCCTTATACCCACCCCTGGTTTTTCTACATTTTGGATTCTAATATATTGGCGGAAACTAATCATATCTCGACACAAAAAATCTGGGGTAACAAGCACATAACACACCTTTTAATTATTTAGAGAAGAGAAAGTTTTGTGCTGTGCGATCAGTCACACCAGATTTTTCTCTCCTTTGCAAGGAATAATTCGCATAAAATAGAAATAATTTATTTTTCTTTAAAAGATAATCTTTAAATTTAATAAATTTAATTTTATTGCTTGTGTTCTATAAATAGATCATTGTTGGCGCCTCCCCCCTCCCACTCCAGCCAGTGCGGCGACCGTCGCCGCCTCAGGCAGCAGCCGCCAGACAGTCTAGAGGCACGCGACGCGTCGCGACGCTGCAGCTCAAACGCCAAGGCAGAGAGAATGCCTCTCTCCTCTCTTCGTTGAAATTCTCTCAAATTCATCACCAACAGGTAAATATCACTAATTATTTATTGCGTTTCAATTTAATTATAAAAGCGAAGTTGAAGAGATGCATACAGTTATCGTTTTATATCGCAATTTTCTTATGAAGGTCAAAAAGCAAAAAGTTTCAAATCTTAGGTTAGAGTGAATTCAATAATGAAATATTTTTTTAATACCATTTATTTTCAAAAAATAAGACATTAAAACTGATTTTATTTCGTCTCTTTAATTAAATGTAAATAATATCAAAATTTTAATTCATATAACAAATTTCTTTGGAAAAGCTGAAAATTAAAATAAAAAAACCTTATTATATTTATATTATAACTAATTCGTTTCCCTTTTGGACAATCTTCCGAGCTGTCGTAAAATATATTTTTATAAAAAGAGAAATTGTTTATTTGTTAAAAAACTTTTCCATCAACAAAATTCTCGTTCAGAATCCTTTGTCATGATTATGATATAAATATATTAACGAATTAACTCAATATGTATTTACTTCTTTAATTTTCATCAACAAATTAAAGTTACATTTAAATAATTATGAGTAGCTACCAATCAATTGAACTAAATAGAGATTCGGTACCTAATAATTTAACTTCAGTACATAATTAGACTATTTATTTTTTAATACATAGGCTATTTCATTTTTTGGTAGAGGAAAACAAATATTTAACATTAAAAAAATGGGTCGTGAATATTTTTTTTTTTTTTGTTAAAAACACTCTCACTTTTTTCCCATACACACTCAACACACAGTCTTTTCTGCATTTGGTATCCAAACTTAAATAAAATCATCGGACTGCTACCAAGTACGCCAAGCCCGAGAGCTGACTTTTTTTAATGTCTTATTCAAAGCAATAATTCTCAAAAAAAGTCATTAACAATGAAAATCGTCTAATTTTATCTCTTGTATTATTGACAGAGCATTGTTGGCGGTGCTCGCTGGCTTCCCCCACTCCAGCCAGCGCGGCGACCGTCGCCGCCTGAGCCAGCAGCC
>JAKCPI010018558.1:0-10974 GCA_023213315.1 Euborellia annulipes
AATTTTGTTGCTTTATCAGATTGTCAGTAATAACATATTTCTTGAAAAATAGTTATATTTGCATATTGCAAATGAAAATATTTACACGGTTTTATTCAACTTGTAATTTTGTCTGTCTGTCTATTTGGGTCAAATTTACCTATGCGCTCAACGTTTTCATTTAGTTTAACCATGTTTAAGAATATTGAGATGTCATTAAATTCATCTGTCACTTACATATGTATCACTTATAAAAACTAGTAACATATTTTTTTTTTTATTTGTAAAGATATAAAAACTTAAAAATTCTAATATTTTCGCGGCCCCCCTGTTAAGAATCGCTGCCCGGAAGTCAACCCCTAGATTTAAACTTTTGATTGCTAATAATGTAAGAATTGTTAACTTGTACAACACAAGAAAATATAATAAATATATTGTTTATTTCATTTGTTTGTAGGTAAAATTACAACAAGACTTAATTAACCGGACGTAGTGTGTGTGTATTTGGGTGAGAGTCGACTTGAGTCAAAACATGAATGAAATTAGGATAATATCGTCGCCTTAGAGTGTAAACCTGCTAACTCACAACAAGGAAATTTTACAGGGCAGAGAAAAAACAAACAAAATTTAATATTGTTGTTATGGAAAGAAACTATTTTTCACATTTTTTTTCTACAACTTACGATCGTAATTTTAAGTAGCAGTTTTACTTGGACGATGCTGCATCTCTTTTTCTTTCGAACGGTATTAATATGTCATATATGATAAAAAATGGATTTAGCAGGTTTACACTCTAAGGCGACGATATGTAATTTAGGTTTTAGTGAGTATTTTTATTGTTAAGAGACAAGGGTGGCAATAAAAATTATTTCTTTATATGTCAGTGAGAAATAACCAATTGTAGTTTTAATAGAATCTTTCCTAATTTTAAATCCATGATTGAATCGTTTCTTGTAAAGCTAAAGGGAAACATCAATTTTATTTAGCAAGAATATTCTATATGATATTTCGTAAATATAAAAGGGAAAGGCCATTTTATGTTTGGTAAAAGAGCAGAGAGAGTTTGCAAGAATTTACTCTCTTAATAGATGCCCTAGGGCAACTGGATTTTCAATTATTTACTAGATAAAAAGAAACTCGTTATCAGCTTGAAAGATCATGGATATCATTTTTGAAATCAATTATGACCGGAGAAGGGAGCAAGCAGGCCAAACCTATAAACAAGTATTGAGAAACTCGAATCGAAAGTATTGACTAACCGTCAGGTTGGGCTCGATAGGACCAAGATCTCGACGAGACATCTGCAAAGAAAGCATCGGCAATTGAGTAATTCGCGGGACACCGAGCGGACTGTAATATTAACGCATGATAATAAATCATAAGAATGAGAGAGCTATAGCGACACTTGATTTATTTATAGATTAGTTAAACTATCTTTAAAAAAAATCAATATGCCTTAATATAATAATAATATATTGGTAACTCTTTAGGTTCAAAGAATTCTAGGGATGTGTTTTTTTTATTATTTATCTTACAATTCTCAGATTTAAACATTCTTTTTAGAAGATTTTCTTTATTTTTTACAGTGTTATATATTTAAGGTAGTGGTTTCACGATATGGGTTTTCTTAGGATTTTTTGAAATTTGCACAGATTATTATGTAAATACTTCTGCATCGATTGGTGGCAAAACGAAATTTATGAACAATATAGTTCTGGAGATATTAAATTCCAAATATAGAGTTTTTCAGACTCTTATACATTGCACTATACGGGATATCGGAAAGTTTACATACATATTTAATTATAATTAAGAAATTCTTCTTAGTATTGTTATAAAAAACTAAACCAACATAAAACTATAACTAATACATTTTTTAAGCAAATTTTAATTCAAAGTTACAACACAGTTTCTGAGATAATAATGAATAAATAATGAAAAATTTCCAAAAACAATCTGGCAATAACGCATTTATTTAACCTAAAATAAGCTGACGTGTTCTGATGTGGCCATCCACTTGACTTTACCATACAACCTGGCCCCTCACTTACATTAATATTTAATAAAATTATTTATAATCATGTATATATATACGAGTATTATAAGGAAGTAAAAAATATTTAATAGACGTGTACTTTTGAACACTCCTTTTGAGCTCAGGATTTATATGTTTACTTCTATTTCTGGGATAGTTTCAAGAGTATTAAGGGAGAATTAAAATAAAATACATAGAAGCGATTCCCACATATAGCTTATCAAAAAATAAAAAATTAATTACATACCATATGATCTAAAACATATAAAAAAATGATGAAATAAAAACAGAGGATTAGATTATTTGACCAGGCTTCACAAGTATTAGTTTACAATTTGAGATGGAGTAAAAATATGTGTAGTCTAGTAGGATAAATAAGATGTCAAGAACAAGATGGATCGTTTTATGAATAACCTCCCACAGGGGCAATATGTTACCGCAAACTGAGCATGTCCTCCAGGATCCCATGGTAGACTCCCTGGCCAGAGCTTATCAGTAAGAACAATTGCCTATTTTTTTTTTTTTTTTTTTTGAACAAAATTTTATTTAAAATAAAAAAGTGAAGTTTTAAAATAAAACTACAGAAATTGTGTGAGTTCCATAAAATGGAAATTTTCGATGATTTGGATATTTATTTATCAGCCACAACGGTTCGAGTGAGGAAGTTGAAATTTAGTCAAAAGTGTTACAATATGGGACAAGGAGGAGGAAGGGCATTAGAGCAAATATGACGTCACATAGATACATCAATTTCATTTTTATTTTTTTAAATAGTTTACTTTTATTTTTCACTCTTACAGCGTAGAATAACGTAATGAGCACTACAAATTTTTAATCTTGATTTATTGGTTTTTAAAAAATTATAATTTTATACTCCAAAAAATTTCATATATTTAAATAAATATAATTTCTATTAAGGTAGTTCTTTCGCGACAATCCACACAAAAAGTTTTAGCCTCGTAACCACTCTATACATATGAACGGTGCTAAAATTTTAGGTTATGTTTTTTAACGTGACTGTACTTCTCACACTACTATATCCTCTTTATGAATGGATCGTTTCCAAGCCATTGATCTTATATCCCCTCCACTAAAAATAATCGCCCAAATATGTTTTTTTTTTTTTTTATCAAAACTACGAGGTAAATAATTTCAATTTTTTTTAAGTTACTCCGAATATATTATTCTAACAAATATTAGTTTTTCATCAAGATGGTGAAAGTCCTTCAATGAAATTATTGGGTAAAATCCTTCAATGAAAATAAATAAAATAATTTTTACTTATGGAAAGTGGTGTAGGTTTTAGGTGAAACATGATGTTAGTTAATAGAGTAAAGGGTGTGTAGTTTCACAGTGAATGAAATAAAACTCAAAGAGGTTTATACAAACTCAATATATTTCGGATTATTAGTCCATCATCAGGAGTTTACAAGTTAATACTCAGTATTAACTTGTAAACTCCTGATGATGGACTAATAATCCGAAATATATTGAGTTTGTATAAACCTCTTTGAGTTTTATTTCATTCACTGTGAAACTACACACCCTTTACTCTATTAATTAATAATAATGTTCATTTTCCCATCCTTTCCCAATCTAACATATAAAACAGGTTCATTTTTAATTAGCAATTATTTCATGTTTGGTATGGTAAATGTCTTCAAATTTTAACAGTGTGTTTAATATGCTTTTGTTAAATTGAAAGTTTTTTGCTGAGAGTAGCAGAATTTTTATATATTGAAGGAGACAATAAAAGAGTGTGTCTTCTGCTGGAATTATAAATTTTATTTATTTATAACGAGACTATAGTTTCGAGGGCTTTGCCCTCTTCATCAGTCTATTACAATGGATTCACAGTGAATTAATTGTAATAGACTGATGAAGAGGAAAAGCCCTCGAAACTATAGTCTCGTTATAAATAAATAAAATTTATAATTCCAGCAGAAGACACACTCTTTATTGTCTCCTTCAATAATATGCTTTAATGAGTTATATTCCAAGTTTCGAAGACTTCTTGAATTTTTGCATTTGTGAAAGACTACCATAATAATACTTGTATTAGAAAAATTTATACAAGGATTATCATTAATTTTTCGTTTTAAGAAAAGGGGGACTCGGATATTGTGACGTAAATTATAGTAAGGAGAAAATTGCAACTATGGGAGGTTGAAAATGCCTGAATTTTCAGAGACGTCAAATGATTTGCGTCTCCTCAAATTTTAAGGGAAGGGACCATAAATTCAAATATGTTGCTCATCACGGGTTTATTTACTGATTGTAATCCCTACATATAAAAATTTTGATAACAGCCTCAGAATTAGAAATCCAAAACATTGCGTATTCAAAAAAGAAAAAATTGGATTAAATTTCTAACTACATCAGGCGAGAACCAGCAAAAAAAAATCAAAAACGTAAACTAATAATTAGTTGAATAAAAGATTTCACTGTCGATGGTAACAGAATTGTTTTTATTTTAGGTTAAAAAAAAATAAAATGAGAGAGTCTTCTGTTTTTTAAATAAAATAATTTTTAATTATTTCTAGAGACTATAGTTTCGAAGGCATTGCCTTCATCATCAGTCTATCACAAATATTTCAAATTAGTTACAAATTAAGATTTATACATTGAAAATTTTGAAAAATATATAATGTCTTTTTCTTCATGTTTCCTCTTGGGAGATTAGAAAATATTCTAATCTCCCAAGAGGAAACATGAAGAAAAAGACATTATATATTTTTCAAAATTTTCAATGTATAAATCTTAATTTGTAACTAATTTGAAATATTTGTGATAGACTGATGATGAAGGCAATGCCTTCGAAACTATAGTCTCTAGAAATAATTAAAAATTATTTTATTTAAAAAACAGAAGACTCTCTCATTTTATTTTTAACCTAAAAAAAAAAAAGTAAACTAATATATTTGATTAGTAAGTTAACGTACCATTGGCAATGAATAGAAAGGGGATTCTTGTTTGAAATTGGAGCAGAGTTGGATCCAGGAACAAGCAAGCATCGCGCACTCCCATTCACCTCAACCTAATAGAAGAAGAGACTTCGTTAAGAGATTGAATGTCTACACAAAACATTTGAAACAGTATTTAAATGAATCAAAAAATAAGCTCATAGCGAGTTTAATCTTGTTGAACAGAAAAATTCCCAACTCAGAATTTGTTAAGATGGGCTTTAACAAGATTCGTCTCTTTATTTGATTGGTATAAGTTAACAAGGAGACAACAAAAAAAACTAAATTAATTTTAGAAGGGTGGCTCAATTAAACTTCAAACAAATAAACAAGACAATAAAAATAATACGTTTATTGTCGTTTTCAGTAGTCAATTCAACCCCCTCACCAAAGATATGACCATCTATATATATAAAATTCTTTGCCCGATACACTCACTCACAAGGGCGGATCCACGGGGGGGGGGCGGAGGGGGCGATCGCCCCCCCCCCCCCCCATAGCGAGAAGCGAGATTTCCAAATCGCCCCGGCCATATTAAAAATTCGTAGAGACAAAATTCCCAAACAGAATTTGCCATATTTGCAGCCAGGTGGCAGACTTATCGTCTGAACACCAAACAAAGAGCGATATGAATTTAAGTTTTTTTCCCGCCACAAGAGACTTCAGGTAGTTTTTATAAGAAATGATTCCAAAGAAAAGGAATAAAAGGATTAAGATTGGATCTTCTTGAGTCCACTGAAATAAAATTTGCCCTGTCGAATAATGAAAATGTTATCAATAATCAACTCGATTTAAAGAAAAATATTATAATAGACCTTTTAATAACAAAGCCAAAAAAAAATACATTCCTAGCCTATAGATAATAGCCAAGGTACTTCTAATTTTCCTTTATTTATCTATAGGTCATTAGAGACAACCCTAAATTTTCACTGAACAATAGTCTATCTCAAAAAAAAGAGATTATCCCTTAAAATAATTTAAACAAAGAAAACAATTAAAAAGTTTTTGTTTTGCCGAGAGTAGCAGAGTTGTTGATTCACAAAGAGAAACAAATAAAGCAGAGGACAACCTCTTTGTTTCTCTTTGTGAAATAAAACAATCTCTCTCTTGTTCATTAAACCTATAAAAACCTTTGCATTCGAATTTTGTATTAGCTATAATTCTGTTCTTTCCTGAAGATGAGCTTACAGCTCGAAATATATTATTATCTATTATATATAAAATTCTTTGCCCGATACACTCACTCACTCACTCATCATCAAAACAGCCAGAACCACTGGACATAGAGACATGAAATTTGGAGAGGATATTACATCTATGACATAGGGGCTCACTAAGAAAGGATTTTTCGAAATTCGACCCCTAAGGGGGTCAAAGGGGGCAAAGTGTGTTTTCACTGATTATTCGATATCTCTTAAGGACGATAAAATATCTACTTGCTTTTTACTTATAAAAATACTAAATTAAAATATCTAAAAACTAATTTCAGGATTTTTTGAAATTCGACCCCTAAAGGGGTCAAAAGGAGCAAAATATCTTTGCAATGTGTTTACACTAATTATGCATTTTCAATTAAGAACGATAAGATATCTACTTGATTTTTACTTAATAAAATTCTAAATACAAATATCTAAAAAGTAATTTCAGGATTTTTTGAAATTCGACTCCCAACTATCCAAAATGTGAGTGGGGGCAAAAATTAAAACTCTCTCCTATCTTGATCAAATTTTGTAGAGTTATTCTTTATTACTTTAAGAAACTATTCCTGTAAAAATCAACTATCAAAATTGACTGTATGGGGGCGAAAGGGGGGGGGGGCAAAATATAGAAATTTTTAGCTTTTTTGTACATTTACTCTTTAGAAAACTGTAGAGTTATTTATTTGCAAATATCTAAAAAATAATTTCAACCTCCCAAAATGTGAGTGGGGGCAAAAAATTAATACTCTCTCCGATATAGATCAAATTTTGTAATGTTAGTTTTTAAGACTATATAAAATGTATGCTGTAAAAATCAATAGCCAAAATGAGTGAGTGGGGGCGAAAGTGGGGGCAAAATATTACAAATATATATTACAGACCTAATAATCACATACCGAGACGCCGCTCGCCAGGGCCATCTGCCCGGAGGGCCGAGCTGTAGAGGGCGTGCCGAAGGCACGCCTGGAGCAGCTCGTATATATATATATATATATATTGAAAAAATTTACATCTTTTATTTTTTTAATTTTAATGTGAAACAAGTGACCAAGAATCCTTAACTCATAGTAAATGAATATTACATATAATTAAACTATATCCAAACGCCTCCCACCCGATCGCGAACCCAAAGGTCGAAGATAATTTTCTTCTTCACTCCAGGGCGCAACCACAATGAGGCCGTGTCGAAAGACAATTTTTAAATTAAATTAGGGAACGAAGAAATTTTTTTATATTATAGACAAAAAGGATCAGCCGGGATTCGAACCCGGGATCTTCGCATGTGCGCTGCGATGCCTTTATAAGAGGTTTAGCTCTTATCCTCTTGGCCACCGATCCCTGAACCCAAGCCGATACTCAATGTCGGATATATGAATTATGGAATTTCATTTTTATTTAATCTTTTAATCTCTTCCTGATCCCGGGTTGGAATTCCGGCTGATCCTTTTTGTCTATAATATAAAAATCTTTTCTTCGTTCCCTAATTTAATTACATATAATATTTATTTTGGCTAAATGGGCATCTATGTTCCCGAGGCCAATAAAAGAAAAGAAAAAAAAAATATTTATTTACTCTTATCTTTATTAAAGATGTTTCACCTTGCACCAACACCACAATCTCTACTAATTGTTTTTCAAAAACTTTAACTTCATTGCGGCAGGGACTACCGTTGTTCAATTAAGTTGAAACTTTGCATATCTAATTTTTTAGCCAATTGGCAACTATTATGGGGGCTGTTAGCACCGCAAAAATTCGAAGTGTGGTTTCTAGTGACCACCTAATAAGCATAATTAACTTTTCCGCCAAAATTGACTATATTTGACGATCAATTGTGGCTAAACGCCTGAACCAATTTCAACTTTATTCGTTCTATTTTATTTATTCTTTAACGTTATGCTCTTTCATTTTGGTAAGAGTGAAATTTTCGGTAGATCTCATGGTTTTCGAGTTACCTATAAGCAAAAATCTGAAAAAAGTCCAAAATTTTCGTGTTTTTTAGGCCCTCAAAAATTTAGCACCAGCCAGAAACCGTTGCAAACTCATTTACCCAGACAGAAGGGAATATTGCTGCAAGGTTCCTGCAAGGTTTAATAATGCAATGTAATATTGCTGCAACATTCATTTCTGTCTGGGTAACTCTTATTTGGGATGCCTAACGTCGATTAAAATTATTTCCACCTTGTGGATATTTATTAGCAAGCGCGGCCAGAGAGGATCCAAAAAGTGGTTCAGCTTACATTAATTGCGGGAAAAAAATTTTTTCTAGGAAAGCTTGGTATGGTGTGGGTATGCCAAATCTAAGTTCGCGACCTCAAAAGTGTTGGGGACAACTTTTGGTGGCCGAAAAACCTCGAAATTTTAGGACTTTTTCCAGTTTTTTCACTTATAACTCGAAAACGGTCCATTTTTTGTAAATAACCCTCCTACAGTAAATTAAAGTGGACAAAATTTCGCGGCGATTAAAAAAAAATAGAAAATTGGTCCAGTAGTTTGATTTTTTATGGTGATACAAAAAACAGCCCCCCGGATCAATTTTGAATACCTATCCCAAAAACTCGCACTTTTTTCGATTTTTTTCCCATTTGGGCCATGAAGGAGCACGTTTTCGACAGAGACCACTCTGACGCTTTTGAGGATTTGGATCATATCCTGTCCGGAAAATGTAGGATGTCTATAAATCTAAGAGTTTTATCAAAAAAGTGGTCCAAGTAAACGTTCAAATCAACAAAATTTCCTACAGAATGAGATAGGAATCAAGTTTCTAAGATGAGTGGTTTTCATTTTATGAAGGAAAAACTGCGATTTTTTGCAAAAAATTGCATTTTTTCAAAACATCAACCTCATTGCGGCACGGGTAACCATTATCCAATTAAGATTAAACTTTGTTTTAATTGTAGCAAATTCTATCTAGTTTAAAAATGTCTAGAGTCGTCTTGCCAAAAATGTGCTCTTTCATGGTCAAAATAGGAAAAAAATCGAAAAAAGTGCAAGTTTTAGGGATATTCAAAAATGATCTCGGGGGCTGTTTTTTGAATCTTCATAAAAAATCGAACGACTGGATTAATTTTCTATTTCTTTCTCGAAATTTTGTCTTCTGTAATTTACTATAGGACGGTTATTTACAAAATATGAACTGTTTTCGAGTTATAAGCGAAAAACTGGAAAAAGTCTTCAAAAGTTGTCCCCCACACTTTCGAGGTCGCAAACTTAGATTTGGCATACCCACACCATACCAAGCGATCCTAGAAAAAAAATATTTTCCCGCAATTAATGTAAGCTGGAAACCCCCCCCCCCCCCCGATATACTGGGCTTCTGGGCTAGTAAGTATTTGTTTTGTTCAAAATATGTATTTACTGTTACCTTCGATGGCTGTTGGGATATCATGATTTTTTTTTCAATTCAAAAGTTTTTATTTACAATATATTATTCAATTTTCATAAGTAGATTATAGAATAAAATAGTGGCATTCATTTTAGAAGAAGCTGTAACTAAGATTTTTTTAATTTTAAAAAATATCTATTTTACATTAATATAATAGTACATGCAAATTACGTGAAAAAATAACAGGAAATGATTCCCGGTAATTATTGCTGAAATACCTTTATTGGTACTTCAATAATACTACCCTAAGTTTTCCCCCCAAATCTGTGTTGTGGAAATATTTCTATGCGCCACAAAATGAGAAAATTTCGGAGTTTTCTCAGTTTTTCCTGATAACTCTAAAACGGCTTATCAAATCTGAATATCTATAAATATAAGAGTTTTATCAAAAAAGTGGTCCAAGTAAACGTTCAAGTCAACAAAATTTACTAGAGAATGAGACAGAAATCAAGTTTCTAGGATGAGTGGTTTTCATTTTATGAAGGAAAAACTGCGATTTTGTGCAAAAAACTGCAAACTTCAACCTCATTGCGGCACGGGTTACCATTATCCAATTAAGATGAAACTTTGTTTAAATTGTAGCAAATTTAATCTAGTTTAAAAATGTATAGAGTCGTCTTTGTCGAAAACCTGCACCTTCATGGTCAAAATGGGGGAAAAATCGAAAAAAGTACGAGTTTTAGGGATATTCAAAAGTGATCCCGGGGGCTGTTTTTTGACAAGCGCTGGTACCGGTTCTACTTAACCTAAATAGATGAAATTGGTATTATTTGACGCGTAATTTAAAGAGCTTTAATTTATCTAATAGATATTTTTTGATTTGATAAGCCGTTTTAGAGTTATTCAAGAAAAACTGAAAAAACTCGGAAATTTTCTCATTTTGAGGCGCGTAGAAAAATATTCCACAACACAGATTTGGGAGAAAACTTAGGGTAGTAATATTGGAGTACCAATAAAGGTATTCCAGCATTAAAATCTTTACCGGGAATTATTTCCTTTTCAAATCGTAATTTGCCTGGACTATTAGTAGTCTCAACCAATTTATTAACCACCATGCAAACAATCATTCAAATATATATATATGTACATGAGTAATTTCATTATAAACTTAGTATATAAATATGAAAAACTCAATTAGCGAACTATAGTCCAAGTATATTATAATATACACATTTAATAGGTAACCCTGTATATTTTCCCCTTCTTCATGCGCTCTTTTTGTATGTTTTTAATTTTACAGAGGGTCAAAATCGCCTCTAAAAACTACTTTTGAAGTACGAAATTTCAAAATTTTCCTGGGGGGGGGGGGGTGGCAGTACATGACCCCCCCCCCAATTGAAAGTCTGGTACCACTCCTAGTATAAAAGTAATATATTTCTTGTAAATAAACATTAATTAATTGAATTTCATACTAA
>JAKCPI010018559.1:0-12460 GCA_023213315.1 Euborellia annulipes
TCTCTCTCTCACTTGCAAACATTATCGCCTGTCTCTCCGCCTTCTCTCATAGGCCTAATGTTAATTTCCTATAGGGATTTGTATGTTAATTTCGATTCAAAAAGGGGTCCCCTTCGGAACATTTTTTCGCATTTAAATTTTTTTTTTCCAATTCTTATGAAATTTTGTATTTATTTACGAATCTATATTGTGTATAAAATGTCCAAATATGAGATTAAAATTTTGAAAAATAACCGATAGTTTATTTCAAGCAGTCAACATTTAAAATGCAAGTTTGAAACTAAGGTGCTATGGGAAACTAAATATATCTCGACACAAAAAATCTGGTGTGACCAGCGCGGTGCACAACTTTCTCTTACCGAAGGGTAAGAGAAGTTGTGTACTGTGCGACCAGTCACACGAGATTTTTTTATCAAATGACGTTTCGGGCAAAATTTAATATTCCATTACTATTCAATGAATCAAAATTTATTTATTGTCTAAAAGTTAATCAATCAGTTAGTAATAATGCAAACACATTAAGTGTATGCATATGCATAGATCAAAATTATAATGCCTATTGTATGCGGCTTCTACGTGAGGAATTATTAATATTGTTATATATATATGCCTATTATTAATTCATCGAATGTGCAAACATCGTCATCATTTAATCCTCCTGACTTCTCCTAAGAGTAAGGCCTCTCACGATAAACCGGCTCCGAAACGTCATTTTAATCATAAATCATATGTAGGGGCTCCGGATTTTGCCCTATTTGCCTTTTTTTTAAATTTATGGCTTAAAATTTAGGCCAATATGATATGTATATGTTTCATGAAATTGTGAATAAAATAAGAGGCATTTGTTAGTGCCTATAATGCCTATTTTGGCCGATTTCAGGTTTTAGTGCCTATTTCATCTATAAATGCCTTTTTTAGTGCCTTTTAAGTATTTTAACTTAAAATAGGCTATTTTAAGCCAATTTCGGCTTTTTTTTTTGAAATCTCACAATAAATTCATTTTATATCACAAATAGAGAAAAAATTATAAAAAAAAATCGAACGAGATTCGAATACTAAAAAAAAAAAAAAAAAAAAAAAAAAAAAAAAAAGGTCGAACGAAAAACGGCGCCCCAGTTGGGCTTCGCCCCCTCCGCCCTCATTCAGCCATCTTTGTGCAAAGGAAGTAATTGTTTTATCTTTGTTTCAAAAATAAGACATCAATTTTTTAAATTTTTTTTTATAATATTTCTTAAATAATGCCTTTTAAGTTCCTATTTTTACAATTAATACCTTTTTAAGTGCCTATTTTAATAATTTTTAGTGCTTAGTTGCCTGCCCTATTTTAAAGATTTTTAGTGCCTATAAATCCGAGCCCTAGTCATATGAGTTGGTGCAGAGCAAACGTCTTTTTTACTCTTTGAGAAAAAAAATGAACCGAAGGGTAAGAGAAAGTTGTGCTGTGCGCCAGTCACACTAGATTTTTTTTAAATGTGAAAAAAGTTAAGGGGAATTGAATCGAAATTAACATGCAAATCCCCGTACGAAGTTGCACCCATTAGTTCTATGGAAGGAAGAGCCGGAAAATGAATTTCAGTAAAAAGAGTACGTCTCCGGAATGACAAGAGAGATAGAGAGAGGAGTGGGTGGGTGGGTGGGTCAAAACATGGAAGAAATTCACTTTATTATTAATATTAAAAAAAAAAGGGAAAAATTTAAAACTGAAAGAAGTTTGTAGAAAAGAAAGAGGACAATGCTCTCTTCTCTCTCTACTCTTGGGAGGAGTTTAACACAATCTTAATATCCTATCTACATGGCTTAAGATTTATTGTTTTCTCTCTCTCTTCTCCCTCCTCTCTTTTTCTTTTCTTCTTTTTCTCCTATTCGGAAAATGAAACCTGTTTTACCTCTTCCTTATCATATTCCTTTCTATTTTATAAAAATTCATCAAAATATTTATTCTAGAATTGTTTTTTGTTTTTTCACTCACACACCCAACGGTTTTTTTAATTATTAATTTCAATTCAATCATTTTTTTTTACTTTCTCTTACCTCTTATATATATATCATACTTATATATAAAAGGCTAATGCCCAATCGCACCGTTTGACATTTATGCCTCTCTTTACTAAGTGTGCTTAAACTAAAGCGTCTCTTAAATAACTTGTTATTTTGAACCGCAATATTTTAATCATGGAATAGTAAAGAAGAATTTTATAAATGTGCAACATGGCAACGTTGTAAATTTTAGTGATATTCTGGTGATTTTTGATAAAATTGACAGATGTTAATAATAATAATTTTGTTTATTATTTGAATATTCTTAAATTAAATTAATTACATATTGTTTATAAATATTAATTAATTTCAGAAAAATATGAAAATAGAAAACAAAATATTGATTTTCATGATTATAATTTTTTTATTTAAATAAATAAGGAAATAAATTGAACACCAAATTATACCTCTTTAGAAAATTATCTATTAAATTATATTTAAATATAAAAATATAATAGAAAATCGCAATGTTAATAATAATTAGTTCATTGGTGAGTCCTGTTGTTAGTGTAAAATTTTTTTTTAAATAAATTAAACATGTATAGCCTATAGTAGGGCTATATCGTTTTGTCTTATATTATACTGTGTGACAAGTAAGAAGTTTTATTTTATATTCTCTTGCAAGAGACATGCAAGTTCAACTGCATATCTTGGCAAAATATAAAAAAAAATATATATATACGGGGTACATATATATTTTATATTACATATTTTATTATTTCCAAAAAGTTCCAAAATCCTTTATTTCCATAATATTTAGATCATCTTCGAAAATAGAATTCATATTGTTCATGTTTTTTATAAAAAAAAAAATCTAAATCGAATCCAAAAAAATGTATTATTATTAGTTAATTAATATTATATTATCAATATAATCTGGAATAGATGTCATTTATTTAACAGAAAATTGTTTTTTAGGTTAAGCATACGCTAAGCCCCCGAAATCAAGGGCTTAGATTTAAGTAAAGATTTAGACTTTTAAGTTTGACTTTGCAAGCGGTACAACGAAATTTGGAAAGTTAAGTATTCTTTAGCGTTAATTAATGCTTAACTCATACGGTGCGATTGGGCATAAGAGGGTGTCCGATGTGTGAAACAACCAATCAGGTCTCAGGGATAGCGCCATGGTAACAAAATATAAATATTTACCCATGTTTACGATTTTTTTTATTTATTTACATTTTGAATTCTAAAATATCGGCGTAAATTTTTGTCTCTGTACCGGGAGAGTCCCGGAAAGGATATGATTCACAAAAAATCTTAAGTTCATGAATAATTAACCGCTAAAATAATCTCTACATATAAAAATGAAAAGGGAAAATGTATGTACCGGTATGTATATAAGTAGGCGAGCAAGGGGGTCCAGGGGGCGCGGCGCCTCGCTGGCGGAAAGCCCCGCCGAAGGCGGGGCTTTGCGTCTAGTATATATATATATGTTAATATATAGAGAGAAAAAGTATTGGATTCATGTCAAAAACTCGATGTCGAGATTTTGATGGATATACACGTTTTGAGGTCCCCTGAGTCCAATTAAGTGGTTTTCACGACATGGTCTGTCTGTCTGTGTGTGTGTCTGTCTGTCTGTGAATGTTCAATTTTAAGCATCAATTAGGAATTGAGCTATGAGGCTGAAATTTTATATTTAACTTAATGATATTAAAAGAGGATGCAGCCAATAATAAAAAGCATCTATTTTGTTAACACTCTTTATTTCGGAACGTTTCGACTATGATCAACAAAGCCATCTTCAGTCCTCCAAGAGTATATTTTATATTATTAACATACAAAATAGATATTGTCAAATGAGATATAATACTGTTCATATGTATTTGGTCGTAGGCATTTATATTATATAATATCTATTTTGTATGTTAATAATATAAAATATACTCTTCCATTGAAATATTCCGATATATATTCTTACTCTTGTACTCTATAGAAAATATAGGAGAAATGGTTGCCATGGTAACAAAATACTACTTACTTATAATTTTACATCTTGAATTCTTTTTTTTTTTTTTAACACTCACACTTTTTTTCTCAATCACACAGTCTTTTCGGCAACTTAGGCCATTTAAGACTTTTACGATAACCGTTATTTAATAATATATATTTATTTATAATATATATTTATTTGGTATCCAAATGGCTTAAATAAAATCATCGGACTGCCTGGGGTCCGAACCCGCGACGTTTGGTATACGAGGTTAGCACGCTAACCTCTACGCCAAACCCCGAGGGCATCTTGAATTCTAAAATACTGGAGAAAACTAAATATATGACGACACGAAAAACCTGGTGTAACATGCACAGAACACACTAGTCGACAAAAATGAACTTTTTTTTTTCTTTCACAAGAATAAAGAAAGATATGAAATTATAGATTATTATTCATTCTGAATTCAGATATCATTTCAGTTTTGCCCATTCAGGCACACTTTTAGATATATAGAGAAAAATAGATATTAATGCTCTAAAACGGCTTTTATTTAGAATGTTCAAATTATTTTTAACGCGACAAGAATGTTGTGTGCTGTGCCACCAGTCACGCCAGAATTTTGGGTTTTTATCCTTACGATGCCGAAAAGGCTTGAAGCACTGACATGGGGATTGAAATTTAAAAAAATTAAATAAATTTTCTCTTTCTTTATGACTAATAATTAAATACTTTTATTATTAATTACATTTGATATGTATCTCCGTTGATTCTATTCAACCATAAAATAATACCTATGTTGTTAGGCTTAATGTACACGTATGTATGCTAAAATCATTAATTGCCATCTAAACTTAATCTTAAAAGTTCCTTCTTTTTTTTTTTTTTTACCGATGATGAATTTCCTTATTTTTGAAGATCCTAATCGTTTCAAACGTGAAGAGGAAGCGAGCGAGTCCTTCCCCCCTCCCTCCCTACCTCCTTATTTACCTCCCCTCCTTCCTCAAGGTTTATTTCCTTTAATTATATGTGTGTTCATACCTACGTATTTTACATGAAATAAATTTCAAAAAAAAAAATCATTTTTTAGAATTACCATCTATGCTTAAATTTTTTTTTTTTTTTTATACCAGCTTAGATCTAACATTTTTACTTTCTTTTACCTATACGTATATGTTAATATGCATTTATATATGGACCCTGTTATGCAATGGTGTGTCAAAGACCAAACATCGTGTTTTGAGAAAATCAACAATAAAGTTTTTTGTTTACATTGGATTATATATAATTTTTCTTGTCAATTGTCCAAGTAACATTAAATATAAATTTTTTTAGGAGATATTCCATAAAAAATACTATTAATTAAAGCATTTGAAACAATATTTCGTGCTTAACTCAATTTTGAATTTTTTGGTCTTTGACACACCATTGCATAACAGGGTCCATATATAGAGAGAGAAAGTATTGGATTCATGTAAAAAATTCAATGATTTTGATGGATATAGGCCTACACGTTTTGAGGTCCCCTGAATTCAAAAAAAATCTGGTGTGAAGGCGCACAGCACACAACTTTCTAAAAAAAAAAAAAAAAAAAAAATTGTGCCCCTTGAGTAAAGGGTAGTCTACCCCTTGTAAATTTTTCTTTAAATAAATTTGGTTTTTATAAATGTCATATTTTTCCTGATTTATTTACAAAAATGTAACTTTATATTTCATAGATTATAATTTTTTTTCAAACTTTGACAAGAAGTAATTTCTACCCCTTTAGATAAAATATGGAAATATTGAAGGACATAGAAGAATCTGTATATTTAAGTTTAAATTTGTAAAGATCAGCCCAAAAAAATGAAAGTTAGCCCCATATTTGCCAATTTGACCAACTGAGCTCTGAATCTTCCATCTTCTTGCAAGGGCTTCGGAATCGCCCACACCCCACCCGCTTTGTCCTATATATTTTTTTTAAGTTGAAAGGGATGTTTAAGGAAGGGTGAGGTGGGTCTGTCAGCTGGAATATGTAGAAAATCAGTGAAAAAAATTGTGAAAAAATCGATTTTAAATGATTTTTTTTGCATTTTAAGGGACACAATCCTCCCCACACCTCCCCCCTTAGATCCAAATGTTAATGTTTTTTAACTTTTCACTTCTCTAGACCTTCTAAAGAAATGTTAAGGCTAAAATATTCCTTTTCATCCCTCCAAATTTGATTCATGGCCTTTTTTTTTTTTATTTAAAAAAAATCATTCACACTTTTTTCTCGTTCACACTCACACTCACACACACATTCACACTGTCTTTTCGGCAGCTCAGGCCATATAAGACATGTACAATAACCGTTATTTATGAATTTATATATATTAGGGTCCAGGCATTTTTAATTCATGGCCTTATAATTAAAGAAAAGGGGTGGAAATAAGTAGGCTCTCCTTCGAAAACGGTACGTGGTGGGGGAAAACGGAGGTCATATTTGGATTCAGGAGGTCATTTTACTTAAGAATCTGAAGGAATTATCTCGGAGCCTGAAAAAAAGTGTAACAAAATATAAATATTTTCCCTAATTTATAAATTTTATATCTTGAATTCTAATATATAGGCGGAAACTAAATATATGTCGGTACGAAAAATCTGGTGCACAAAAAAACTTAAAAGAATGCTGTGCGATCAGTCACACCAGATTTTTGTTTATTTTAAAGTTAATTATTAAAATAATAAAAGCGAGAGAGGAAAGGGAAATGATTCACCTGCAATGCTTTTGTGTTTTATTGAATGTGTAAATTCGTTGCATGTTTTGTGGATTAAAATGCAAAAAGAGTTTAGAGACAGAGTAGAGAGTCATTTCCGAAACATTTTTCTTCCTCTAAGATATAATTATAACATTTAATGTATTTATTTATTTTTATATACCTCTATGCCCAATTATAATGTTATGACGTAACATTTCAGGCGACAAAGAGCAAAAGCAAGACTAGTCACACCAGATTTTTTCATAAGAAGATAGATAGAACCCATTAATTCTTTCCTTTGGGAATTTGGGCACCCGAGTATTTTTTCTGGACTCTCTATAACGTCCTCTATAAGAGTGCAAAATTTCATTTAGAAAAGGTGATCAAAAAGAGCGTGACAGACTGACGGATGTGCACTCAGCTATATACTGTATATGCAGATATTGATATTTTTATTTTAATGTAATTAGGCCTAGATAACTCAAAATTTGGTGGCCTCTTTTAACTAGCTTGTGGAGCATCCCACGATAGTCATTGATACCCTTGGTATAATATTATTCAAAGATCTATATATAATTCGCTCATGTCCATCCGTCTGTCTGTCACGCTCTATTTAGGCAACTTCCCTTTGGAATTTTGAAATGAAATTTTATATGCATAAAGAGGATCTTCTCGGGATTACAGGGTTTTCATCCCGAAATTCCTATAACTTTTTGAGTTAATAATTCTTAAAGTTACAATTTCTCCCATAGGAAATGTATAGAGAAAAATTTATGTATTCTTTTCATTTGTGTATTCCATGAATGTAAGCAAATCCTCAAGCAGGCACAGCATTTGAATATTGGAATTCCGGCAGAACTGCGCTTCTGTTCCCGGGGGACAAAAATGGCAAAAATGGGGATAATCCGGGGACAAATTCTGGCCAGAAACTCACAAGATTCGCATCTCAGAATCTGACGACGAAAGCGTCACATAAACTGCTGAATTCTGACCAATTTTGCTGTCCAGTTCCTGGCCTAAGGCCAGAATTCCTGGTCGGTTTCCAAGCGTTTTCGGTTCCAATTTTCTACCAGGGATTACTGAAGGAAAAATTAAAAAACAAACCGAATTCGGTTTTTCGGAACTCAGTTTCACGGTTTTGAAAATTAGTCAAAAAACCGGTTTCGGTTTCCATCGGTGTCCAAACCCTAATTCTCCCATCTGTTGGCAAAATTTCTTATTTTGCTTAAGATCCCTAACGCCTTCTTGCCAGCAAAACCATGCGAACGGCATTGCCTCCCGAGCCCCCTAAATGGCCTCAAGAGCCAAGAGTGAATACTAAACTTGTTTCACATTGTTTTGTATAACTCTTTCTTATCAATATTTACCCTATGGTAAAATAATTTTTCTCTATTCCAACCTCGCAATTTGCAAGCAATGCATAATAATAATAATTAGAATGACGTTATTAGAAAACCTCAATCCTGGCGATCAATTCCTTCCCGGTTAATTATCTTAGGCGCCAAATCAGCTCTTTTATATAATCTTTTGTCGATTAGTATACACTTAAACTCTCATTTATTATTTAAATTATTTGAAATATTTAAAAAAAGAAGCGGTTTAGTTATATACCGTTTTTATATTAAAACAAATCTCAATATCGCTTACGATAGATAATTCACCAGGATGATATGGCGGTCGAAATAATAGGCCAAGAAGACAGAGTTGTTGTTTTTAGCGTTTTTTACTTCCTCTTACCTCTATATTGTTGGAGCTGCGATAAGCGATAAGAGCATAGCAAATAAAATAGAAACATGCTTTTGAATAGAGCTGTTTATATTGGAGCTACGCTGAGAATCCTTCTTTGATCCCGATTCATCTTCTTCGCTCTTATCGACGCTCTGATCAAAGATGGATATAGACAGGGCCGTGCTTAGGGGGGGCGACCGGGGCCTTTGCCCAGGGCGCAAATTTTTGAAGGGGCGCAAAAATTTAGCGTCTCTAAAAAAAAAGGTAAAATATTTTTACGGGCGGAAAAAAAATTTTGGTTCCGGGGGGCGTCACACGGGAAAAAATTTCGGTCCCGGGGGCGGAAAAAATTAGCGTCTCTAAAAAAAAAGGTAAAATATTTTTTCGGACGGGAAACATTATTGTGACAATGTAAAAATATATACAAAGGGCGCTAAAGGACTAACTTGCCCCGGGCGCTAAATAACCTAGGCACGGCCCTGGATATAGACATTTTAATAAGTGAAGTATTTCTAGGCCCTCATTGGGGAATAAAATAAGAGAAAAATTTTCATAAAATATTTTTCTGGACAAACTATTGAATGAAGTGGCACAAAAAACTAGGAACCGACTGAATATTCGGTTTCGGTTACCGTTTCGGCCAAAAATCATGGTTTCGGCCAAAAAGTAGCGAAACCAGAGTCTGAGAAAAATGGGATGAAACTCGCATGCAAAAAAAAAAAAAAAAAGGTCAAATGATTTGCACTTGAGGGAGAAAAAATTCAAAAAAAAAAGGTAAAATTAAAAAAATTTTTATAGAAAATACAAGTTTTGGTTTCGGTTACGGTTTCGGCCGAAACTAAGGTTTGAGGCCGAATATTCGGTTTCGGTTGAAAATCTTGTTTCGGTCGGACCCTACAAAAAACACAAACAAATTGTAATTAATCTACAGTATTTTTTTTAATTTAAAATAAATAAATTTACTTACTATTTGTTTGACGTTTTTCTGCCACTTCAATTCAATCAACTTTTAAATCTATTTTATTTTTTTATATTTAAAATATTTAAATATAATAATCTTAATAATGGTTTATTTAATTAATAAACAAATTTATTAATAATTTAATTTAGGCTAATATTTTAATTTAATTAATTATTAATAAATTTAACAGTTAAAAATATATTTATTTAAAATCATAGTGAATTTTGACAGATATATTTTGAAAATACGAGGTTATGTTCAAAACCTTCTCTATCATTTATAACATTATGCAGACATCACCTCCGATCAGCTTTATCCACATCAATATTCACGTTTTCTATTAATATCTTGAAGCAAATACCAATTTATAGCGATTAAAAACTTTTAGACACTGCCTTTGTCTTTGCTATTATCGCAGCTCCACTAGCGAGCTGATTGAAGCCTTATCGTTTATCGCCCTGGCCAATAGGGTCATAGGCCTAGAAACCATTGCCTGAATTATTTCAACTAATGAGAAGAAAAAAAAAAGCGTACATGAATAAATAAATATTTTTTTTTAAAAGGAAGTAAAAAAAAACAGCTCTTTTTATGTAATAACTTGTTGAGAAAGAGATTGAAGGATTGAGCGAGCGCGGAGGAGAGAGGAGAGAGGAGAGGAGAGAGCGCCTGGCAGAGCCTGGGCGAGTTTAGGCGGCCAGGCTCTTGGTCCAGAGCACGACATAATATCCGACGGAGGGAGAGATTTGCATTTGAATCAGCAGCCGGGAGTTTCTTTTTTTTTTTTCTTTTCCTCTCTATATCTATCTCTCTATCTGGTATTCGATTCTTTCTTTTGAATGGGGAAAAAAAGAGAGAGACTCACGACTTACAAGAGAAGGAAAAAAAAAAAATACATCTTCCCTGTATATTTAAATTTGACGATCAAATGTTGTTATTTATTTATTTTATTAATAAGAACTAGCCAACCGCCTAGTCTGGTGTTCATATTGATTTAACCTATCATTTATCTTTTAAGGCTTCAGAGGAATTTGCACCAAAACATCTTACAAGGAGTCCCCACGGGTGGTGGGTCAGCGATTTTTTTTCAAACTCATAGGATTTGAAGATTAGTATCTGGTCATCAATTTCCTAAAGCAGTACGATGCACTACTCAAGAACACTGACTTTGAAGATTTCCGAGTTCTACAAGTTTGGATAATTTTATTTATATATCAACATTGCCTGGTAGCCGAGAGAGTAAGCGCAACAGTCTAGTAAACAAGGAGTCGCTAGTTCGATGCTTGTTGGGGACAATTTTTTTTTTTTATTTCAACTTTCTATCCCTATATACCCAGTATCTCTCATATTAACATTTATAAAATTGAAATTAAATTAACAAATATTTTTTACAATATAAATTAACATCTTTTATTTTTAATTACCACTCGTTAAGCCCGGTCCACACGCTCCGTTTTGCACAACCTTTTGTCTGCGCAGTTCAACACGTTGCAGTTAAAACGTTGCGTGTGGACAGGAAATTTGCGCAGTTTTGAGCCCGGCGGGAAGACGGTACAGTTGCAGCGATAACTGAGCAAATTAGCTTTGAAATCCATGACCTGTGCGGACAAGTCGGTGCATGTGGACGCTTGCTCCATGTTCCGAATCGTTTTGTTCCTCAATTTTGTTCCTAATCACTCCAAGATGGCTGACTTTCGGCAATGTTCTAGAGAGTTTTTAACTGATTTTATTGCACTTTATGAAAGTTTTCCATGTATTTGGCGTGTTAAATCGAAGGAGTATAGTAACAGGGAGGCAACAATGTAATGTGGGAAAAGTCCCGCTTTTTTAAAAGCCACTTCGAACGCCCAGTTCTTCTAAGATGTTCTAATTCTTTTTTTCTAACGAGAGGAGTATGCAAAAATTGACCACAGGAGAACCTCCCCCATGACGATATCGCACAAGACTGAGCAAAAAATACAAATATGACTGCACCGTCTGGACACTCAAAATTACAACGTTTTCACTCCGTCTTAAGACTTGGGAAAAGGTTGTGCAAAACGGAGCGTGTGGACCGGGCTCAACACACTGAAAATACGAATATTTATAATAAATTGAAATTTGGTATAAAAATTAAAAACATCTTATTGTTAATTAAAAATAAAAAATGTTAATTTATATTGAAAAAAATATTTGTTAATTTAATTTCAATTTTATAAATGTTAATAAATGAGAGATACTGTATGTATATACGGATAGAGAATTGAAATAAAAAATAAATGTCCCCAACAAGCATCGAACTAGTTCGACTCCTTGTTTAGTAGACTGTTGCGCTTACTCTCGGCTACCTGGCAATGTTTACAAATAAATAAAATTATCCAATACAACTCGGAAATTTTCAAAGTCGATTTTCTTGAGTGTTCTTGAGTAGTGCATCGTACTGCTTTAGGAAATTGATGTCCAGATACTAATCTTCAAATCCTACGAGTTTGAAAAAAATCGGTGATCCCCCCACTCGTGGGGACTCTTGTTAGATCTTGAAGCTTTATCTTACAATTGAATTTGAAATCAGGAAATCGGGTCTTAAGATCCTCTATTTTTTGCCTCCATCGCATAAATAAGATATATTTATTTCAAAAAAAAATCTGGTGTTACCTTCGGTAATCGAAAGTTGTATGCTGTTGTGACCAGTATAGTTTTATAAAAAAATTATTCTTTTTTTTTTTTATTATAATGAAGTAAGCTCTTTTATTGAGCATTATTTTAAAATATCTGGTGAGACTGGTCGCACAGCACACAGCTTTCTCTTATCTTCGGTAATCGCAAGTTGTGTTCTGTGCTTGTCACACCAGATTTTTTGTGTCGACATATATTTGGACCGTTTTATTTTGAAAGTGGTGGAAGACCATTAAAAAAAAAAAAAAATGAGATTTTTACATAATTTTATGAAAAAAATAATGTAAATTTTCTATGCTATAACTAAAAAGTGGTAAATTTCTTAAAAAAATCTCCCATGTTTTGTTCATTTGAAAATTGATCGGTTCATAGATTTTTTTTTTAATAAACATTTATATGTTAACTTTTCATTTTCTCGAAACAATA
>JAKCPI010018560.1:0-11430 GCA_023213315.1 Euborellia annulipes
AATTGAAGTGACTACCAATCAAATTGAAATAAATAGGATCGGGTCTTAATGGCCTTAGATGCCGAAAAAGACTTTAAACAATTACAGTAAAAAAAAAACAAATAAAGTAAAAATATGCTAACACATCATTTCAACTGTAATTAAAAATTATTATTGTTATATATCTCCGAGAATGTTCAAAACCAGGACCGAAATCGGCTTAGGAAATAAATTTATACTACGGTACCCACTAGAGTTGGCCTCAGAATTTTGGCAATGTGGAGGGTCCGAGGGTTAGTGAGAGGCAGAGAGGTAGTGGCACATTCAATGAGGTGGTGGTAATGGGCTATACTTATTTATACATTAGAATCTTTAAATTTTTCTTTGATAATTTTTCGTATTTTAGTTATATTTGGCCATTTTTTCATTTCTTTAACCTTTTATCACCTACCTACATTTTGAGATCCACGTAAATCAGCGATGGCCAACCCAAATGATCTTGCGGCCCACTTTGGAAATGAATTACTCCGTGTGCCTCATATACATATAAAATGTATATCCCCTTATTAGTTTTAGACTCACTAGTGTCATTTTTTTTTTGGATAAAAAATAAATAAAATAAATATATTGCAAGAAATAGTAGCTGAATGTATAATTTATAATGAATATTTAAAGGCAGCTAAAGCAAAATAAAGAAAAATAATTTTTTTTTTTGCTTTATTGAACAACATTGTGGACGTTTCGGCCGATTCTTCGAGCCTTCATCAGGACATGTGTTTTATTTGCATCGAGCTTAGAGGAGCTCTTGGCTGAGTGATGGCCACTCTTGAACCGGAAGTCAGGACTGCTAAGAGCCCTCCTCTAAACTCGAGGTAAACAAAACACATGTTCTGATGAAGGCCGCAAGAATCGGCCGAAACGACGACATTGTTGTTCAATAAAGCAAAATAAAAAAAATGTTTTTCTTTATTTTGCTTTGGCTGCCTGATTATAAAATAAATATATTTTGTAAAAGTGTGATGAACCTCGCAGGCCGCAAAAAATGTTCAAGGTGGGCCGCATGTGGCGGGTTGGCCATCCCTGACGTAAATAAACGATTCCTATTTTATTTTACAAAGGCCTATATTAAAAATATATTCAATTAGATTATGGATTACAAATTTATTTTATTCTATTGATTCTTTTATTTATTTAGTAATTCGGGCCAAAGGACTTGAGGAAAAAAGAAATAAAAATAAAAAAAGAAAACTCTCTTGAAACAACTTTTCTTAATACTTGATAAGTAATTAATTAAAGTAGTAGGCTACTTGAACAAGTGCTTAGAGGTTGCAAAAGCATAAATCACATTAACTTTTAATTAATTAAAATTATCAACTCATCGTCAGTAGTGGGAGACGGAGTAAGAGGTGAAGTGATGGTGGGGGAAAAATGCTTCGGGAAGTTCAATTAATTATAAACCCGCTTCAGGGTTATAATTTTCGTTTAAATTAATTAGCTAATGCCTAGAATCGGTTTGTAAATAGCCCCATCCCCATCCTCCCTCTTCTCAGGTATCTCGATACACTTTGTTAACACAAATGGCTCTAGGCTTTGATTTCAATTTTCTTTACGAAAATGATATAATTTTTTTTTTTTTTTTTTACTCAAAAAGTTTGTCAATTTTTATATTAATTTAAATTTATTTATTTGTATTCTAGTTGGCGATCCCGAATACCCCGAGCTAAGACTGCCTGTTTTTTTTTTTTACCTCTTCTATTTTTTTCATCAGACCGTGATGGGTAAGTTTCTTACCAGTGGTATTTTTTTAATTGGCTGTTTACGCCTACTTAGATCCCTGTAGCCAGGTTCGGACCCCTCTAGATTAAGCCCTCTCAAACAGAGTTATTTACCTATATGAGTGGTGGACCAAGTCCAAAATTAAACAATTTTCTTATTTTTCCCTTTTTGGATAGTAAATTATGGTAGTTATTCCGAATTTCAATACTAAACCTCCAGAGTGCAGCAGTTCCTTAAAGAGGAATTAAATATAAGGCTTTACATAAAAAAAAAACACTCACACTTTTTTTCCCATTCACACTCACATACACACAGTCTTTTCGGCAATATATAAGACCTTTTAAGATCCAGGCATTCTTATATAAGGCTTTAACTTTGATTCATTTTTTCTCACAAGAGTCCAAAGTGGACTTGGTTCACTTTTGCTCTGAACTCCTCATATAATACATTTATACCAAATATATTTTACTAAAAATTTGAAAAACTAATCTTTAAAGAGCATTCCAAATTACAAACGCCACGGGTTCTTATTGACTAAATTCGCCACTACTAGCTAAAGTTTAGTTAAAGTTCAAAAGCAAGTTACCAAATATCTTTCCATTAATAAATAATAAATATCTTTGGTCCTCATGTTTAATGAGATCTTGTAAAAAAAATTATAAAATAGCGAGATCTTTTTTTTTTTTAATTTGGTGGACACCCGTAGAAATGCCACAAATTGTATTTTTTTAATAAGGCCATCTAAAACAATCCACAAATTTAATTTTTCCTTCTGCAAAGCAAGGCCATTTTCAATCCTGCGATTGGAGTTTATACAAATAAGACCCTACAAAAGAACTTAGAAGGCTGTCCCTATCTTTAGTCAAATAAACCCTTCATTCAAAGGAACAAGGAAAGAAGTCTTTAGTGTGAATATCTCCACACCTCACAATGTAAACTCCCTTCATCTCCTGTTGATTGTCTTTTTTTGCTCGGTTTTAAAAGCCTGAGGCTTGTAATGATAAATTTCCAATCACAAGTAGCATAAAAGTTATAAAAAAAAATCTTTAGACCTATAAATTTATTCTGATCACATGCCTGCTAACATGTACAGTGTGGGACAATATTAAGTCCCACCCATGTGTTTTCTACTTGTGATTATTTCATTGTTTTTAAAAAAAATATTATACATTTTTTAATGGAAACTTTCATGGTTCAATCCTAGAAAATTCCCAATAAAGATTTTTATTTTCTTTTATAAAAACAATTAAATAATCACAAGTAGAAAACGCATGGGTGGGACTTAATATTGTCCCTCACTGTACGTTCCGGAAAACCAATTTTCCATCCGAATCATCCCCCTTGGAACTATGGTTCAAATTTTATACTACATATTTTTGTGCATAAAGTTGCATATTTTAACAAATTTCGGCAAAAGTTTTATTTAGAGTGCCTCTTGAACATGAAATCATGCTATCTGAGGAATGTTCGCACCACCAGTAGGCCAGGAGGTAGTAGGCCAAGAGCCCCTCCAAGCTCGAGGCAAACATATCATTTGTCCTGATGAAAGCCGGAAAATCTGCCGAAACGTCGATTGTATTTAAAAAAGCGAAAAAAGAAATATATTTTCCTTAATTGCTTTCGGCTCTCTTATTTTCCTCATTGATAATTATACGTTCAGCCACTACTCTTGGAAATTAAGTTAGTTTTCAAGAAATATTACGTTTTTTTATAATGCGTTTTTTTTTTTTTTAATTAAATTTGAACACTTGATTGTTTAGAATTATTTTGTCCAATAGGAAGCCAGCTTTCTAGTCACGTGATGCTTCTGTTTCAATTGTTTAGTTCGAGATGTCTCTCTCTTCGCCTCCTTATTGGTGCTCAGCCAAGGAGCTCTCAACACCTAATTAGTATCCATCATCGCCTTCTCAACAAGCAAACGACTCTTTGATGGCGCCGCCATGATGGATGCATCTCTTAGCTACAATTTCTCAAATTAACGATATTTAATAATGAATTCAAATCGTCACCATATATCTCAAGGTATTCTTTCATTCGATCCTTTTGTAATATTAATTTGTTTCGAGATAATTATTTTAATGATCATAAAATTAGAGACCAACTCTTAGTGACGTAAAGAGGGCTGGAAATCTTTTTCGATTAAAATATTTTTATATTTTATCCTCTCATAAATCCAATAAAATGATATATCTTAATATATCTGAATGTCTTAATAGTAGTATTAATGAATTTGTAATTCTCTCTTTTCCCTTGATTCCCCCCTCTCCCTAACGCTGTGTCTCTTCATATGCGCTTGTGTGAGTAGCCTTCCTATACGTGTGAGTTCGGATGTTTTCGGCCACCTTCGCCTCTTCTCGGCTAGCATTGTTCGCGCTCTGTTGAAGCTGTATTCAAGGGACAGAGAGGAGATTAACGTTCATAGCTTAATTTGTTACTGAAAATATTTTAAAAAAATTATTCTCAAGGGTTGATAGTAATTGTAAAAAATCTGGTGTGACTGGTCGCACATCACACAACTTTCTCTTACCCTTCCTAGCTCAATTCCTTCATGCTTTAAATTTAACACAGGCACGCAGACCTCGAAAACCATTTTTTTTGGATTCAGGGGAACTCAAAACGTGTAACTTATATCCATCAAAATCTCGTCATCGAATTTTTGATAAGAATCCAATACTTTCTCTCTATATATTAACATGTATAGAGGTAAGAGAAAGTAAAAAAAAAATTATTTTTACATTAAATTTCGATTCTTATTTTTACAATACAATTCATATATGGACCCTGTTATGCAATAGTGTGTCAAGCGCCAAAAATTGAGTTAATCACGGAATATTGTTTCAATGCTATAATTAATAGTATTTTTTTAAGAAATATGTCCTAAAAAAATTTATATTTAATGTTACTTGCAAAATTGACAAAAAAAATTATACATAATCCAATGAAAACAAAAAACTTTAATTTCTCAAAGCTCGGTAGATGGCGTTTGTTCAGTCCCTGAATGAACGCCACTCGCAAAACGCCAACTAGCACAAATTGACCGTTAGAAGGCAAACTCCCAAGACCAGCGCGCATGCTCTGTGAGTAAGCCTTCACCCCTCTATAAAAGGAGCCTCGCTGGCTCTCTGCTCTCATTCTCCGTTCGGCCGTCATTCGACACACAACTACGCAAGTCGCAATCGGGAATCAACACTAAATCAACAACTCTCTTTCTCTCTCCTGCCTTGAGTAACTTACAATTACGTCAAGTCGAAAGCGGGAATCATCATTCTAAACATTCAACTATCATTCTCCCTCGCCTCGAGCACACTTACAACGGCGTCGTCGCAAGCGGAATCAACACTCTCAAGAGCCAAGCAAACTTGCTTCTCTATCAACCATCAACTCTTATCAAGTCAATCATCAACTAACATCAAGAAGTCATCAAGCATTTTACATATTTTTGTATTTAAATTCGTTATATAATTTTCAACCCATTCATCGTTATTAAATTATTATTTTAAAATCAACTCTTTTTTTTTTGAGAATCACCCGGTATCCTTTCCTGGATCCAACAGCGCTTGACACACTAATGCGTAACAGGGTCCATATAATGGTGTAACATTATACCAGGTATATTGAACAAACTAATATTTTACTGTGGTTTATTTGTAAATATTACCTTTGGACCACTCATTGGTGGTGGCCTTCTTCAGGTGCAATTGAGTTAAGATTACCTCTGTGACAATTTCATTTGAATTGAAATTATAAGGTATGCTCTCCTTTTCATTGTTGTAGTAGGCTATGGTCAATTCGAAGCTGACTATTTTCTTTCCTTAAACTAACTGGGGATTCTTAAAACGAAAAGATAAATAAATTCCCTTTGACATTTAGGCCTAATGATGAAAAAAATTTTCTTTGGGGCCTGGGAGAGAGGAAATCATCATCATCTTGTCTGAGTGTTTGTTCTCTGACATGCAGCATAAATTACCACCAACTGACAGGTAATTAATATTCCTTTTATAATATTATTTATTGACTTTACACGAGTTTCACTAATATTAAATGAAAATTGTAAGAATTTATTATTCTATGAAAGATAATTTTCAACATCCTAAATTAAACTTTTGATATAAAATAAACTTAGTCTCTCTCTCCCTATTAAGTTTAGAAAATAAATTATTAAAATATGTTTGAGGAATCCAAGACAAGAGAAATGAGAAATGTTTTAATCATATAAAAGTAAAAAAAGGAAATTTGACAATTTATGAATTCTAAAGACTTTGAATCAACTTATTAGAGATATTAAAAAAACTCACCTTCAGTAGCCACAGCGCTGATCGGAATGCCGTGTTTATCGGACATGAACCCCAGATATGTGAATATAACGAACCCGCTAAAGAAACTCGTGAAGCAATTGACTCCTGTAGTTACGAGACAATCTCTGCAAAAAATAAATAAATAATAAAACGTTGTGGGGTGGGATGGATTTTTGGAAATTCATTATAAAATTTATTCAATTGATTATAAATTTTTATTAGATTTTTTTCTTTTTCTTTGGAAAATCAATGGAAAAATAATCACCTACCTTAAACAGTTGTTATGGAAATTATTGTAACTGGCATATGAAAGATGAACTCCGAAACCTGCTCCAACTGAATAAAAAATTTGCACGGCTGCATCCACCCATACCTGCAATTCAAGAAAAAATTTTTGCTAAAAAGTCGATTCATTTTAGGACATTTTTTTGGTTATATTTTTCCGTTTTGTTTTCTCCTAGGCAATGGGAGAGTTCTTGCCTCCTGTGCTAAGGGTCAGGGGTTCGCATCCCGTATGAAAAGAGCTTAAATAAAAGAAACAATTATCTCAATATTTTAGGTGTGTCCATGTGTTTTCTCTTGTTTTTTTTTATTTATTTTAGGAACTTAGTTGAGTTAGGCTACCTGGTGTAATCACCCAGTCTTGGCCGTTTATAAAATTTAGATAATCTTCTGTTCGGTTGAACGCACACCGAACGTTTTGCGAGCAAAACGTTTTGCCTTAAACTGTTTTTTCAATGCTTTTCTATGGGTCAACGCATACCGAAGAGACAAAACACAATTGGACATGATTCGACATCATCGTACAAAATGTTTTGATCGAAAACGTTTTCGCTGTGCGTTCAGCCTTAATCTTCGTTTTCATAATTTTATACCCGGAAGAATTCTTTTTCTGTATGCGCCTGCAGATCATTATCATAGATCAGGAGTGGGCAAATACTTTTAAGCGCGGGCCAAAATGAAATTTTCAAAATGTCTCCCGGGCCGCAGGACTATACCGCGTACGCTTTCCACACCCGAATGTTTTGGGTGGAGTTTTTCCCTGCCCAAGAAGTTTTTTTAGGCAAAAACACTCTAAGTATCATTTTAAAGCATTTGGACAAAGAAATTTGACAGTTAATAATAGATAATAGTAATAATAAATTGTCTTACTTGGGTGTACATGCGAACAATTTTTGCCCAGTAAAATATGTCACTTAATTTTTAAAGAAATATGATCCATTATATTAAATTAATGGTCATTAAATAAATCAGTTAATGAAAGATTATAATCGAACAGACCTAGTATGTTGCGTACATAAAAGTAGTGATATGGTTACGGCTCTTCGAAATTATAATACTCTATTATTTATATATTTGATTATTTATACTGTTGATTTCAACAAAATCGCATAAAAGGGATTTTTCAACGGGCCGGATAAAGTAAGCAAAAGGGCCGGATCCGGCCCGCGGGCTGGCTTTTGCCCACCCCTGTCATAGATAATCCTTTTTCCTTGATAGTAGTTTCGATGTCTCGAATAGTCTTAAGGTTAATCGATTAAATACAGTAGAATCCCGATATTTCGAAGCCCGATTATTTCCGGCTAATTCCTACAAACTTGCCGGTTCCCAGAGAATATCGCTGGGCATAAACATGGACGTAACTAGAGAATTTGGCTGGGGGGGGCTGGGACCAGCTATCCTCCTGGGAGCCTGGAAAGCCCCATATTTTCTCAATTTTTCTTGGAGCAGGGAACTTTCTGGGCGGTGGCCACGAGCCTTATGAGGCCCCGGCACCCCCCTAGTTACGTCCATGGGTATAAATATCACTGATATAAAACCAAAGCATTTCAGACTCCTCGGCAATTCGTATTATTTTTATGCTCGAGGTCAATTCAAACGTCTTATAATTCATATTTGCTTAAAAAGATCGGTAATTCGTACTTTTTTTAAGAGGTACATTTAACATTTATGCTTTCCTTTCTACTTACAATTCACTCTTCGTATTAATACGTTTTTTAATTTTTTAAATTATGTACTCCCGATAATTCGTACCAAACCGTGATCATATGAATTATCGGGATCCTACTGTGTTTCTAAAAATGTACGTTTCTATAAAATGATTTTCATCAACTTTTGATCATCACTTTTCCTATTTCTCATTCACTCATCTTTTTTTTCTTATTAGTGCCCTTTTTTATATTTATTATAAAACCGTTTGACCTCCCTCTTTGATATTTACATAAATAAAAGGGAAAAACATTCAGAGAGTTGTATGATGTTTCTTACTCACCCTCAATTTTTATATGAATCCTTCAACAATTGATAAAGTTTGTTAATAGAATTTCTAACGAAAATCAACTTTTCATTTCTCTTAATACTTATCCTGTTCCCTAAAAAAATAAAAAGGAAAGACAAATCGGATTTAATATAGAAGACAATTTCCCAAAAATACAAAGGCAAAGGGACCAATAAATAATTCTTAGTATTGAAAATTTATCAAATAACATCCAATTAAAAAGTTTTTTTTTGTGTATCTAAAGGAAGCCAGGGAAAAAATCACAATTCTTCTTTTTTGATAGAATAATGAAATTTTACGAAAAGACGAGTGAGGGGAGAGATCTCTGATTTATTTGTAAACACATCAAGTTGATATCTTGTCCCGAGAGGCACTTGACCCTTCTTTTTTTTTTACCCAAAGTCAGCCTCTTAAGGGCTAAAGGGATGAGCTTCATCACTTACATATAATGCCAATCAAAATCGAATCAAACGACTCGGCCACAAAACACAAAAACTTTTTCCCTTTTGAAAAGCATTTCTAGAGGCAGGAAAAAAATCATTTAATAATTCAAATTCAACTTCTTTTTTATAATTTCTTCTTTTTTTTTTAATGTTCTATTGTTTATAATATAATTTAATAAAATCTGATTTAACGGAAGGAAAAATTCAGAGTTAAAAACTCATTTTTCTTAAAAAAAAAATAAAAATAAAAAAACAACCCACTTACATTTACTGTTTATTTTTTCCAAAAGAATCAATAACTTGAAATACTCTTTCCGAGATCAAAAAGTAGTCTTAACCCCACCCCCCCCCCAAAAAAAAAAAAAAAAAAAAAAAAAAAAACAATAATAGTTCATTTAATTATTTTTACTTTCTCTTACCTCTATATATATATGTTAATATATAGAGAGAGAAAGTATTGGATTCATGTCAAAAATTCGATGTCGAGATTTTGATGGATATACACGTTTTGAGGTCCCCTGAATCCAAAAAATGGTTTTCGCGACATGGTCTGTCTGTCTATCTGTCTGTGTGTCTGTCTTTGAACAAAATATCTCAAGAACGAAAACAGCTAGGTTTTTTTTTTTTTTTTTTTTTTTTTAAACATTCACACTTTTTTCTCATTCACACTCACATTCACACACACATTCATACAGTCTTTTCGGCAACTTAGGCCATATAAGACTTTGACGATAACCGTTGTAGAGAATATATCTATTGTGGGGTCAGGCATTTCTATTTAAGCCATCTGGTATCCAAATGCCTTAAATAAAATCATCGGACTGCCTGGGTCCGAACCCGCGACGTTTGGTATAGGAGGTAGGCGCGCTACTTACTACGCCAAACCCGGGGGCTGCTAGGAGGTTGAAATTTTATCTTTAAATTAGGCACTCTCATGGGACCTGACACGAAGCTTTTGAACAAAATCGACCAAAAAGAACTAGTACTTTACAAATGCACTTTTTCAGTTTTTTTTTTGATTTTCTCTAAATTTGCTCCAACGATTTTTTTTTTTAAATTCATAAATCAACTATTTTTTTAGATGCTCTTTAAAATGCATATTCTCATTTTGCCGTTTAAATCTTCTGAAGACCACTTTACTTTAGAGGAGAAATGGTTGCCATGGTAACAAAATATAAAAAATATTTTTCTGTTTTTCTACATTTTGGATTCTAATATATTGGCGGGAACTAATCAGATCTCGACACAAAAAATCTGGAGTAACAAGCACATAACACAACTTTTAATTAGATAGGGAAGAGAAAGTTTGGTGCTGTGCGACCAGTCACGCCAGATTTTTTCTCTCTTTTTGCAAGGAATAATTCGCATAAAATAGCAATAATTTATTTTTCTTTAAAAGATCTTTAAAATTAATAAATTTAATTTATTGCTTGTGTTCTATAAATAGATCATTGTTGGCGCCTCCCCCCTCCCACTCCAGCCAGTGCGGCGACCGTCGCCGCCTCAGGCAGCAGCCGCCAGTCGGCGACGCGTAGCGACGCTGCAGCTCAAACGCCAAGGCAGAGAGAACAGGTAAATATCACTAATTATTTATTGCGTTTCAATTTAATTATAAAAGCGAAGTAGAAGAGATGCATACAGTTATCCTTTTATATCGCAATTTTATGTCGTTTTCTTATGAAGGTCAAAAAGCAAGAAGTTTCAAATCTTAGGTTAGAGTGAATTCAATAATGAAATATTTTTTTAATACCATTTATTTTCAAACAATAAGACATTAAAACTGATTTTATTTCGTCTCTTTAATTAAATGTAAATAATATCAAAATTTTAATTCATATAACAAATTTCTTTGGAAAAGCTAAAAATTAAAATAAGAAAACCTTAATATATTTATATTATAACTAATTCGTTTCCCTTTTGGACAATCTTCCGAGCTGTCGTAAAATATATTTTTATAAAAAGAGAAATTTTTGTTTATTTGTTAAAAAACTTTTCCATCAACAAAATTCTCGTTCAGAATCCTTTGTCATGATTATGATATAAATATATTAACGAATTAACTCAAGATGTATTTACTTCTTTAATTTTCATCAACAAATTAAAGTTACATTTAAATAATTATGAGTAGCTACCAATCAATTGAACTAAATAGAGATTCGGTACCTAATAATTTAACTTCATTACATAATTAGACTATTTATTTTTTAATACATAGGCTATTTCATTTTTTGGTAGAGGAAAACAAATATTTAACATTAAAAAAAATGGGTCGTGAATATTTTTTTTTTTTTTTTTGTTAAAAACACTCTCACTTTTTTCCCATACACACTCAACACACAGTCTTTTCTGCATTTGGTATCCAAACTTAAATAAAATCATCGGACTGCCTGGGGATTCGAACCCTCGACCCTTGGTATACAAGGCAGGCGCGCTACCAAGTACGCCAAGCCCGAGAGCTGACTTTTTTAATGTCTTATTCAAAGCAATAATTCTCAAAAAAAGTCATTAACAATGAAAATCGTCTAATTTTATCTCTTGTATTTTTGACAGCATTGTTGGCGGTGCTCGCTGGCTTCCCCACTCCAGCCAGCGCGGCGACCGTCGCCGCCTGAGGCAGCAGCCTGCAGTCAGTAGATAGGCAAGCAGGCGACGCTGCAGC
>JAKCPI010018561.1:0-26503 GCA_023213315.1 Euborellia annulipes
TTTTTTTTTTAGTCTGGTCTCTATAGACTGTTGAAGTTGTACGACGTGGCTAATATTTAATATTCTCTTTAATATAGAACGAACCTCTAACTAATCTAATTCAATAAAGTACACAAATCCAAACCGGAACCTGGAAAAACTTTGCAAAGTTTACAATTGTAGAATATTATTATTATTATTACCATTATGGATCCGGAATGTGAGTGTGAGTGGCTCCAGGGAGAAATCTCTCGTTTGTTGGGAAATAGAATTCAATTTCCTCTGCCAGCCCCCCCCCCCCATCCCCCTTGTGAGGAAGGATATTATAAAACGTTGTTGTTGTTGTTGTCTGTCTATATATTCTGTACAACGGATGTTGTCCTTTATTTCAACCCATTTAAAAAAAAAAAAAAAAAAAAAAGAAAATGTTCAATAATTTATCGATTCCTTTTTTATTATCCGGGTTCTCTTCTTTTTTGTGATCAAATTTGAACATGGGAATTTATTAGAACCCCCACCCCTCAAATTACATCAATGTTTCTTACTGCTTTTCTACATTAATCCTAGTAATTAAATGATTCCCGGCTCTCACTGGCCTAAATAAGAAGACTCCGTTTAATTAAAAAGGAGGGAGTTAAAAAAAAAATCCCCTTTTCGTATTAAAAAATAAAAACAGATTCACCCTGGAAAAAAATCTGGTGTGACTGGCGCACAGCACACAACTTTCTCTTACCTTCGGTAATCGAAAGTTGTGTTCTGTGCTTGTCACACCAGATTTTTTGTGTCGACATATATTTAGTTTCCGGCAGTACGGTACATTCGATTTTCAAGATGTAAAATTTATAAGTATGGAAAAATGTTTATATTTTGTTACCATGGCAACCATTTCTCTATCTTTTCTATGGAGTACAAGAGTAAAGTGGTCTTTAGAAGATTTCAATCACAAAATGAGAATATACATTTTATTGAGAATCTAAAAAATAATTGATTTTTGAAATTTAAAAAAAATCGTTGGAGTTTTGAGAAAATCGAAAAAAAAACTGAAAAAGTACATCAGTAAAGTACAAGTACTCTTTGGCCGATTTTGTTCAAAAGCTTAGTGTCACGTCCCATGGGGGTGCCTAACTTAAATATAAAATTTCAACCTCCTAGCTCTTTCCGTTCTTGAGATATTTTGTTCACAGACAGACAGACACACACACACACAGACAGACCATGTCGCGAAAACCACTTTTTGGATTCAGGGGACCTCAAACGTGAAGATCCATCAAAATCTCGACATCGAATTTTTGACATGAATCCAATACTTTATCTCTATATATATATTACATATATACATAGGTAAGAGAAAGTAAAAAAAGAAAACATGGAGGAATTTAAATTTTTGAATGTGTTTTTTAGGGGTCGTCGCTACCAGCTACGAAAATGTAATGTTTTAGAAAAAATAGAAATTAAACTATACAAATTTTTTTTTACTAAAATAACATATAATTAAACAAAATTTTAAAAAATCTGGTGTGACTGGTCGCACAGCACACCCTTCGGTAATCGAAAGTTGTGTTCTGTCCTTTTCACAGCAGATTTTTTTTGACAACATATATTGGGTTTCCGCCTATATTTTTTTTTTTTTTAACACGCACTTTTTTTCTCATTCACACTCACACTCACCCATACAATCATAAGGTCTTTTCGGCAACTCAGGCCATATAAGACATTTACGATATCCGTTATTGATTTAATATACATATATGGGGTCCAGGCAATCTTATTTAAGCCATTTGGTATCCAAATGGCTTAAATAAAATCATCGGACTGCCTGGGGTCCGAACCCGCGACGTTTGGTATACGAGGTTAGCACGCTAACCTCTATACCAAGCCCCGAGGGCCGGAAAAATATTTATATTTTGTTGTCATGGCAACCATTTCCTATCTTTTCTATGAAGTACAAGTGCTTCAAACAATTTTGAGAGCGAAATGAGAATATACATTTTAAAGATTATCCTAAAAAATAATTGATTTTTGAATTGTAATCATAATCGTTAGAGGGGATTTCGAGAAAATCGAAAAAAAAAACTGAAAAAGTACATCAGTAAAGTACAAGTACTCTTTGGCCAATCTTGTTCAAAAGCACCCTGTCACGTGCCAGAGGGGTACCTAACTTAAATATAAAATTTTAACCTACTAGCTCTTTTCGTTCTTTGTATATATTGTCTGCAGACAGACATGCCATGTTGCGAAAACCACTTTTTTGGATTCAGGGGACCGCGTGTATATCCATCAAAATTTCGACATCGAATTTTTGATATTTAAGATAAAAAATTTGCGAGATAAGTTCGTGTTTGATTGGGCAAAAATTGCGCCCCTGGAGTCGAACCAGGACCCCCTTGAAAAAAAATTTCCATCTCTTTTCAAACAAAGCTCTACTAAGAAACATATTTAGTTTCACATAGCACTTTAGTTTCAATCTTGACCTCATGCGTTTCATAGATGGCGCTGAGCTACGAGTGCTTTGATTAGAAATAAGAGAAAGTAAATATCTGAAATACTACATCCGTAAAATGTACTTTTTTTCATATTTTTAAATGAGGCATTGTTTAATTAATTACATTCCCATTAAATCCCGCATGATATAAATTACATTGAAAATATTCTATAATTAATTAGTTTTCATTTGTTACGTAACAAATATGGGGACATAAATATAACCTGATTTTTACTTTTTTTTTTTTTTTTAGTAGTAAAATAATAAATCAACCCCAGAACGAATTGCACTTGATTTCCATTTACGTATAAACTAAAATTTATTTCGTTTCAGAGTTTAATTTAGTTAATTAAACAACGGTGAATATAATATACATTTTCTCTTCGAAACAAATGCAAAAAGCGAATGATTTTTGTAATTAAATACAATTAATGAAAATCGTTTTTACGTCTACACGTAAAGACGTTTGAGCATCACTGTTTTGTTTTTTATTAATGAATAATTTGCATTCAATTTCATTATAGCCTAAAAAGATCTCGTAAAAGAATTTATTATTTTTGTTTCTGTTTTAATTCTTTAATAAGATGAATATTTATCTCTTTTTATCAAAGATCTCACAACGGACCCCCTTTTGAATCGAAATTAACATGCAAATCCCCATATGGGGATTTAATATTGACTCTATAGAGTGAAGAACCGAAAAAGGAATATGAAAAATCAGAAATACTACACCAGTAAAGTATACGTCAAACAATTTTCACGAAAAATCTTACTGATATAATTGTACTTTTTAAAGAGCATCAAAAAATTAATTGATTTATGAATTTTATTCAAAATCGTTAAAGCCAATTTTGTGAATCGAAAAATAACTGAAAAAGATTTAAAATACAATACATCAGTAAAATAGTAGCTAGCACCTTTTCGCCGATTATGTTCTAAAAGGAACTTTTTTTTCGCCCCCCCTTTTCATTTTCATTGTATGGCTAATTTTTTTTTTTTTTTTTTTTTTTTTAACACTCACACTCTTCTCATTCACACTCACATTCACACAGTCTTTTCGGCAACTTGGGCCATTTAAGACTTTTACGATATCCGTTATAGAGATTAATATACATATTAGGGGTCCAAGCAAGGGCGGATACATAGGGGTAAAGGGGTAATTACCCCCCTCCCCCCCGAGATTGGAAAAAATACTTTTTTTCGAAACAAAAATTTACTTTTAATGTAAAATTTTAAAAATTAATACTTAAAAATTTGATTTGTATTTATATTCTGGCAAACAAGCACAAAATGCGCCTTTAAATTACTGAAATTAAGAACACCAAATTACCCCCCCCCCCCCCCCCTTAAATAAAATCTTAGGCAATCCGCCTGGGGTCGGAACGCGCGACTTTTGGTATACGAGGTTAGCACGCTAACCTCTACACCAAACCACGAGGGCGTATGGCTAATTGTAAAGGATAAATAATAAAGAAGTTGTATTATTTTAAACAATTTTAATACCGTAGGCTTATATAAAAACAACCAAATAAGTTTTATCCGTTCACGCTTAGCTCTAGTATCACCGAAACTAACCCTAGGAGTAGCAGACATAATTGTTATTATTTATCTCTACCCAAATCTTTTAAAAATCTAATAAAATAATTGAAGGGCTTAGTGGAAGATAGTCATAAGCCACCATTTTGTCATTTTGAGATATTCATACTATTGTGTTCTTTACATATACCACACAAAGAAGTTGCTTGATTTTACAAAAATTGGCTGCACATAATAAATTCAAGTTCTCTACTTGGCCAGCTAGTGATAATTTTAGAAGTAAAAATAGTCATAAGCCACAGCAAAATGGCGTCGAAATCTGATTGAATGAAAATTTCTCTCGTGCCAAATGAAGAGTTCGATTCTTTTTATGATTCTTAGCACCCAACAAGCACCAGTTCTAGCTCTGACTATCTTTCACTCAATCTACTTATTTTAGAAATTACTCGCGTTTTATGAAAATGCATTAACAAAAACGTTAGATTTGATAATTAATTAATAAAATGAGATATTTTATTCACCGATTCAAAGCCAGACCATGTTGCAAAAAACTTGACATCGAGATTTTGATATGAATCAGATACTTTCTCTTTATAACGGGTGTCCCAGGTGTCACGCACCCCATTGTTGGGATCGAAAGAGAAAAATATTCTGAGCCCAAAAATCCATGTTTGGAATTAAGTTTGGATTAAGTAGTTAATTAGTAATTAATTAATAAAAGTGACCAATCAGGAGCGCGCTACAGAAGAATAGAAAATAAGTGGGATAGTAGTAGATAAATGACAGAGAAGCTTCACGTAAATTGTTTTGGTTAATTAATAAATTAATAATAATTATTATTGAAGTACAAAAATAATAATCTCAAAATAAATGACAGAGAAGTTTCAGCTGAATTGTTTTGGTTAATGAATGAAATAATAATAATAATTTTTGAAATAAAACAATTAAAAATTTAGGATTTTTTTTTTTAAGGTTATGGAGAAAGAAAAAACCAGCGGATACTTTCCACGTTAAAATAATTTATTCGCAGATATTTCGGTAAGCCTAACGCAAACCATCCTCAGTGCTTCAAATTATATAATTGTGGAGCGTTTTTAATAAACTCATAAAATGCTTGAGAAGCCATTCTATATATGGAGGGGACAAAATCGTATGAAGCAAGTCACTGAGAGAAAAAATAGCATCTATATACATAAGACACATTCGAATTTTGGTATGCTTTAAGATAATTTCTCACAGTGGCCCACCAGGCGCGTGTACTTTCTAATACTACTATTAGAAAGTACACGCGCCTGGTGGGTCACTGTGAGAAATTATCTTAAAGCATACCAAAATTCGAATGTGTCTTATGTATATAGATGCTATTTTTTCTCTCAGTGACTTGCTTCATACGATTTTGTCCCCCTCCATATATAGAATGGCTTCTCAAGCATTTTATGAGTTTATTAAAAACGCTCCACAATTATATAATTTGAAGCACTGAGGATGGTTTGCGTTAGGCTTACCGAAATATCTGCGAATAAATTATTTTAACGTGGAAAGCATCCGCTGGTTTTTTCTTTCTCCATAACCTTAATACTGTTGACCCAGCATACTTCGTTTCGTTTATTTATTTATTTTTTTTTTTTTATAAAAACATTCACACTTTTTTCTCATTCACACACACATTCACACAGTCTTTTCGGCAACTGAGGCCATTTAAGACTTTTTACGATAATCAGTATGTTTAATATATCAATTGGTGGGTCCAGGCATTTTTATTTAAGTCATTTGGTATCCAAATGCCTTAAATAAAATTATCGGACTGCCTGGGGTCCGAACCCGAGACGTTCGGTTTAGAAGGTACAGTAGGCACGCTACCAACTACTCCAAGCCCCCTGGGCAAAGACTTAGGATTAATGACAAGAAAGCTTCAGACGAATTCTTTTGGTTAATTATTAAAATAATAATAATTATTATTGAAATAAAAAAAAATTAACCAAAACAATTAACGTGAAGCTTCTCTGTCATTTATCTACTACTATCCCACTTATTTTCTATTCTTCTGTAGCGCGCTCCTGATTGGTCACTTTTATTAATTAACTACTTAATAAAAAATTCCAAACATGGATTTTTGGGCTCAGAATATTTTTCTCTTTCGATCCCAACAATGGGGTGCGTGACACCTGGGACACCCTGTATATTAACATAGAGAGAAAGTAAAAAAAATCTGGTGTGACTGTCGCACAGCACACAACTTTCTCTTACCTTCGGTAATCGAAAGTTGTGTTCTGTGCTTGTCACACCAGATTTTTTGTGTTGACATATATTTAGTTTCCGCCAATATATTAGAATTTAAGACGTCAAATTTATAAACATAGGAAAATATTTATATTTTGTTACCATGGCAACCATTTCTCCTATCTTTCCTATGAAGCACAAGAGTAAAGTGTGCTTCAAACAATTTTGAGGGCAAAACGAGAATATACATTTGAAAGAGCATCTAAAAAATAATTGATTGTTGAATTTTAACCAAAATCGTTAGAGCGAATTTTGAGAAAATCGAAAAAAACTGAAAAAGTACATCAGTAAAGTACTAGTACTCTTTGGCCGATTTTGATTAAAAGCTTATTTTTCCGGTCCCGGGAGGTATTTAACTTAAATATAAAATTTCAACCTCCTAGCTCAATTCCTTCATGCTTAAAATTGAACACACACACACACACACACACACACACACACAGACACACACACAGACAGACCATGTCGCGAAAACCACTTTTTTGGATTCAGGGGACCTCAAAACGTGAAGATCCATCAAAATCTCGACATCGAATTTTTGACATGAATCCAATACTTTCTCTCTATATATATATTACATATATACATAGGTAAGAGAAAGTAAAAATGACATTTCCATATTATTTAGGTAGATATATTTATTAAAATTAAATTTATGTATTAATGAGATGGGGGGGGGGCTGTTTTTCTTAGAAATTAGTGAATGCAAACGCGCGCGTCTTGCCTATTGATTCATTTGCTGTTATCCATTACCTTAGTTAAATATTTAAAATAAATTAGCCAGTGACACTAATTGGACATGGCGGCAGACAGGGAGAGAGAGAGAGAGAGAGAGTCAAAGTGTAACGAAACACACACACACACATACACACTTCATTCCTTTTTTTCTAATTTTTTTAACAAACATACCATTCGTTCTATAGCTCGACGTTATTTATTTTTTTTTTTTAATAATACATTTAAATGAATGAATAAGTGACAGTGAAATGAATTCAGTAAAAAAAAAAAGTATCTCTTTGACGTCATTATAATTTTCAAATAAAAAATTTTTCTTTTATCTTTTATTATAGATTAAATTATTCATTAAAAAAACATGGTGTGACTGGTCGCACAGAATAAATGAATTTATCGTTAGAATTTTGAGAAAAATCGATAAAATTATAAAAGTACAGTCAGCGCCACAATTAAGTCCCCACTTAAAATTATTTCACTATATACCATATACTTAAGACTCTAACTCCCAGGTGGGAACTTAATTGTGGCGCTCACTGTACTTCCGTAAATTAAGTACTTGTAGTTTTGGGCCGATTTTGTTCAAAAGCAAAAACAAATGAATTTTTTAAAGAGAAAATATTTTTCAGATACATGCTTTACATTTAATAGTTATTGATATAATACTCGCTTTGCACCTCACATTTCATTTCATTTCTTTATTATTTTCTCTTACCTCTATATATGTTAATATATATAGAGAGAGAAAGTATTGGTTTCATGTCAAAAATTCGATTTCGAGATTTTGATGGATCTTCACGTTTTGAGGTCCCCTGAATCCAAAAACGTTGTTTTCGCGACATTGTCTGTTTGTGGGTGGGTGGGTGGGTGTGTGTTCAATTTTAGTTTTAGTTTAGTTTTTTTTTTTTATTTTCTCGAAATTCCCTCCAACGAATTTGATTAAAATTCAAAAAATCAATTATTTTTTAGATGCTCTTTAAAATGTATATTCTCATTTTGCCCTCGAAATTGTTTGAAGCACACTTTCACTCCTGTACTTCATAGGAAAGATAGGAAAAATGGTTGTTATGGTAGCATGTTTATCAATTTTACATTTTAAATACAGTACATTGGCGGAAAATAAATATATGTTGACACAAAAAATCTGGCCTGACAAGCACAAAGCACAATCGATTACCCAAGGTAAGAGAAAGTTGTGTGCTGTGCGACCAGTCACACCAGATTTTTTCCATAGCATTCTGTAGAATATTGGAATTGTCATATACAGTAGTGTACAATAAAATTTACAAAATTCTGACAAAGCAAGTAATACAATTGCAATTAATTGAATTAACATTCACACAAACACACTTCACACAATCAGGGGCGGATACAAGGGGGGGTAAAGGGGTAACTACCCCCCCCCGAGACTTGAAAAAAATACCTTTTTTTCGCAAAAAAATTTATTTTTAATGTAAATTTTTAAAAATTAATACTTAAAAATTTGATTTGTATTTATATTCTGCCAAACTGTTAGTACAGAATGTGCCTTTAAATTACCGAAATTAAGAAAAATTAGTGTGCTTTGGGACGAGTCACACCAGATTACCCCCCCCACCCCCGAGAAACACCTCTGGATCCGCCCTTGCACACAATTGTCAGACAAAGAATATATATAGCCTAGTAATATGTTATCTTTATGTTTTTCTCCTTGTTGTTACAGGTTCAAAACGGCTCCAAACTTACCAGCTTCTTCAGTGACTACTGAGTAGCCGTTCGTGTCAGACGTGGTCCCCAATTTCACTCCAGAAACCTTTCATTTGGTGAGTAAGATCACAATTCTTTTAATTTTTGACAAATTCAAAGAGTTAATTATTTAAAATATATCGATATGAAAAAAAAAAAAAAAAAAAAACATTTTACTGGCTATTAGTTCCAGGGTGGAATTCTATCAATTAACACCCAACAAACGCGGATAGCCAAAATTATTAGTAAAAAAAGAATTTTTTTTAAATGTAGAAATTTTTCTTCTCGTTGAATATATTGCTCTGTTTCTGTTGCCATTGTGAATTTGAGGTATGATAGTTGAAGAAAGCAAACAGATTTTTATTTTTCAGAATAATTTATTTAATCTAATGGCGATCGATTTCGTCACGGGGACATCGTCAGGCCAGCTGGAATTAAAATTTTACAATTATTACAATTTAAACAAATTTGCAACAAATAATATCTCGGTACAATCAATCAATTATATATGTATGAGAATATACATTATTTCTTGGGGGGATACGTAGTTTAGGCCAATGTTATTGTGTTAACATGAGGTGATTCATTAGAAATTGATTCATGGAAAATTATTAGATATTAATATAAAACATCTAAGCTTAGTATCAATTAATACTGACATTTATTAAAAAATATAATATAATATATATGTAGATTTATAATTGATGGAATTTTGATCATTGCATAAAAATTTGAAGTTATAAAGAGAATCAAATTAACGAGAGAGAAGAGAAATGTCTAAGTGAGTCGCAAAATTATCAAGCCTCTGGTAATGTCTCTGAAACTAGTTACGTTTTTAAAAGGCGCCAGATTTTTTTGAAAATGTGGGCCTTTCTGGAAAATCTACAATATTCATTTAATAGGACTTGGTTTTTGCATTTTGGTTTTTAATATTTCATATTTTTCGAGCAACAAAAGCTTATGGAAATTTGTTTCATGATGTAAACTCAATTTTATTTTATCAGTGGATGTAGTGTGTTTTTCCTCTATTAAATGTGTGCCGAGTGCTGATGCAGGGTTGTTTTTAATGTGTTCTTTAAATCTAGTTAACGTGTTACGTGTAGTAAGCCCTATGTAACTTTTTTTCACATTCATTGCAAATTATTCGGTAAATACCGCTTTTTAGCAAGATACTATTTTTTGGTTTTATTATTAATTAGAATGTTTTCAAGTGTTTGTGGTGCTTGCGCAGTAATATATAAGTTAAAAGGTTATAATAGTATAAACTATTTGTAATTTATTTATATTTTTAAACTTAATTTTTTTACGACGGAGCTCAATAATCAATGTATAATTTTTTTCTTTCTTTCTCACACTTTAAAATTCAATCTTTAATTTCAAACAAATATTTTTATTTTTTCTATTTCATTAATTTCCAAGAATTTTGATTAAATAATATAAATTGCGAATAAAAAAAAAAAAGATTAAATATCATATTTCAAAATCAAAACAAACAAACACACACACACCAAGGCCCAATTAAAATATTCAGTCCTCTTACAATTGCCGTCCGGAGAGAGGGAGCTCCCCCTGGCGCTCTCTCTCTCTCTCTCTCTCTCTAAACGCCTATAACTATTTCTATGTGGCTCTTGCTAATAGTTGTGAAGAGCGAAGAAGTTTTTTTTTATTCTGAGTTTTATTCTGGCGAAATTCGTATAAAATTTTTTTATTAAAAGAAGACCACCCCATTCAAAAAAATATAACTACCTCATCAAGAGAGGTTTCAAATTGTAACATTTGATCTAAATAAGAGAGATACGGGCCCCATCCTTCCGAGTTATTGGAGGAATCCATCGCCATTTCGGCAAATCATCATCGCCTTCCTCAGTCCGGAGGAAACCATCAGCGATTTTGCCCATGCCACATCTCCTGCGGGATCAACCGAGATAAGTCTGCTACAATTTTTTTATGGTTCTGACCAAATCCACGTGTGTGTTATATAAATTATAAATCATTTCCATTCAAAAAAAAAAAAAAAAAAAATTTTTATGAAATTTTTTTTATTCTTAAATTACTCAATTCAATTGTACTAGTATTAAACAAAAAGATCAAATCAAAATTCATACATTTTAATCGTCTTGATGTTTTAAATATACTTGAGCAAATGAAATGTTATTGCGCCTGAGCCCGTCGAAATAGATACATAAATTCTACCACTGTGTTAAACCCCACAAGTCATTGTAGCGAAGCCAATGACTGATTTCAACCGTTTCAATTGTTATTAAACAAAAACCATCATTCAAACAATCTTTTAATTTAATAAACAAATCCTTAATCTCTACATTTCTTTTTATTTATTCATTTTCTTCTACCTTCAACTCTTATTAATTTTAAGTTAATTTAAATTAGTGTATGTAGCCCCTACCAAAGGAGCAATTTTACACTTTAAGGTTTTAGGGTATTACTTAGAAGTTTATGTGTCATATAATTGTAGGGTATACTGAGAAATCTTTTATGTGTGTTGATGTGAGGGAATATTTTATTTTGAATAAGATTTTTGAATTTCATTTGGAGAAGATATTTTTTAAATATTCGCCAGGGTAAAAATCTGGTGTGACTGGCGCACAGCACACAACTTTCTCTTACCTTCGGTAATCGAAAGTTGTGCACTGTGCTTGTCACACCAGATTTTTCGTGTCGTCATGTATTTAGTTTCCGACAGTAGGGTACAATTGAATTCAAGATGTAAAATTTATAAGTATGGGAAAATATTTATATTTTGTTACCATGGCAACCATTTCTCCTATCCTTCCCTATGAAATACAAGAGTAAAGTGGTCTTCAGAAGATTTCAATCGCAAAATGAGAATATACATTTTAAAGAGCATCTAAAAAATAATTGATTTTTTGAATTTTTAAAAAAAATCGTTGGAGCAAATTTTGAGAAAATCGAAAAAAACTGAAAAAGTACATCAGTAAAGTACTAGTACTCTTTGGCCGATTTTGATTAAAAGCTTATTTTTCCGGTCCCGGGGGGTGTTTAACTTAAATATAAAATTTCAACCTCATAGCTCAATTCCTTCATGCTTAAAATTGAACACACACACACACCCACCCACCCACCCACCCACACACCCACACACATACACACAGACAGACCATGTCGCGAAAACCACTTTTTTGGATTCAGGGGACCTCAAAACGTGAAGATCCATCAAAATCTCGACATCGAATTTTTGACATGAATCCAATACTTTCTCTCTATATATATATTACATATATACATAGGTAAGAGAAAGTAAAAATTATTAGCTCCTATTGACATAATTGTGTGCAGCTCTTTGTCGTAGGAGCTTTGAGAAGAAGGTATGTGTAAAAGTCTGTTGAATAAAAAGTGAAATGCAGCTTGTTTTATTTGTGGACTATGGTTTGAGTGAAATGGTATGATTATATCAGTGGAGGTGGGTTTTCTGTGTATATCGTATTTAATATCGGAATTATCTCTGATAAGAGTTAAGTCTAAAAAATTAATTTTGTTATTTATTTCTATCTCTAGAGTAAATTTTATTTTTTGAGAGGTGGTTAATAGTATTTAATCCCCCAAGAAATAATGTATATTCTCATACATATAGCCTATATTTGATTGATTGTACCGAGATATTATTTGTGCAAATTTGTTTAAATTGTAATAATTGTAAAATTTTAATTCCAGCTGGCCTGACGATGTCCCCGTGACGAAATCGATCGCCATTAGATTAAATAAATTATTCTGAAAAATAAAAATCTGTTTGCTTTCTTCAACTATCATACCTCAAATAGGAATTTTTCATTCGCTTCAAAAATGGCCAGGCATGAGGTACAAAAAAAAATCCCATGAATTCAAAGTATTTAAATAAATATTCCGCGTTCGGTATTTTCAGAGAACAACCAAATGATAAAATATTATTGGATAAAATAATAATAATAATCAATATGAGTGGTGTTGTTTCGTGGTTCACTACGAGTTAAGAATGTTATTTATTTTGTAGCCATTCTATTTCTTCACAAAGCTTAAATTGTTTTTAAGATAATAGATGAGTTTGAATAGACAAACTCCGCCTCTTTGGACTCACACCAAGAGCTACCGCCTTCCTACTACTCGCTGCCCTATCAAACACAAATATCTTTTTCTTAAACGATATACCTACCTACCATATGACTATTGTTTAGTCCCATTAAAAAACGTCTTTTCAGTATTTCTGGTTATTTCTATCTAGTCAATACAAGAGCGGATCCAGAGGTGTTTCTCGGGGGGGGTAATCTGATGTGACTGGTTGCACAGCACTACAATTTTTTCTTAATTTCGGTAATTTAAAAGCGCATTCTTTATTTGTTTGCCAGAATATAAAAACAAATCAAATTTTTAAGGATTAATTTTTAAAATTTTACATTAAAAAATAAATTAAAATTAAATATACAAATTAAACACTAGGTTATTTGTTTCAAAGGTTTTATTAATTAAAAAATTAACACTTGAAGTGATATCACTTCTGATGATGACAAGGAATTGTCGAAATACGTATCAAGTGTTAATTTTTTAATTAATAAAACCTTTGAAGCAATAACCTAGTGTTTAATTTGTATATTTAATTATAATTTACAAAATGTTTCAACGAGAACCAACGGTCGAAAGTTTAAATCTTATTAAAAAATAAAAATTTCGAAAAAAAGTTGTTTTTTTTTCAAATCTCGGAGGTGGGGTGGGGTGGGGGAATTACATCCTTTACCCCACCCCCATTGTATCCGCCCTTGAGTCGATATTGAATTGCTTTGATTTTACATTGTATTTTCTCAAAATTCGCTCCAACTATTTTGATTATAATTCAAAAATCAATTATTTTTTTTGATGCTCTTTAAAATGTATATTCTCATTTTGCCATTGAAATCTTCTGAAGATCACTTTACTCTTGTACTCCTTAGAAAAGTTAGGAGAAATGGTTGCCATGGTAACAAAATATAAATATTTTCCTATACTTATAAATTTTACATCTTGAATTCTAATATATCGGCGGAAACTAAATATATGTCGACACGAAAAATCTGGTGTGACAAGCACAGCACACAACTTTCTCTTGTCTTCGGTAATCGAAAGTTTTGTTCTGTGCTTGTCACACTCCGAAAACTTTTTTAACAATATGAACAAGGGATGATTGTTATTTTAATCGGGATGTTTCGCAACATGATTGTCTATTTTTGCTTTCTCTTACCTCTATATATGTTAATATAGAGGAGACTTGGGCTAGTTGACTTCAGGGGTAAGTTGACACATCTGCGGTAAATTTTGTCTCGTAAGGTTGATAGCGTCATACTCCCACCTAGACTTCCATCTTAACATGGCCGCCAAAGGCGGGCTTTGCTACAAGTTATTATTATAACGGTTATTAAAGCGAATTGAGAGCGTTTTTTAATTTTTTGGCATCAATATATTTCCAGCCATTAAACATTATTATAACGGTTATTGTCAAAATCTAAAATGGCCTAAGTTGCCGAAAAGACTGTGTGAATGTGGGTGTGAGTAAAAAAAAATAATAATAATTTTCTTTTCTTTTCATAATTTAGAAAAGGCGAGGGTCCGCCGCAGGCGGGCCGAGCCAGATGGCTAGGGGGGTCCAAAGGGGGGGGAGGGGCCGAAAGCGGACGGCGCGGCTAGTTAATTATATAATTTTAATAATGATTAAAAAATTATTTATTTGAATAAGTTCCAGGCAAATATTGATTTTGGTAAAAGATAGAGAGCGAGTGCATGTATGTGTGGGTGGGTGGGTGAGAAAGAGAGAGGGGGGGGGGATGTATTTTAAAATTCATTAAACCACATTTGGTTTTGAAGCAACTTTTTCTAATTAATATTTGAGTGATGTATGAAAAATATTTGATTAAAATATACGAGACTTTTCTATAAAACTAATTATGCATTAAAAAATTAAAATCTTTTGTAGTTTGAAAAATCAAAATATCTTTGGAGAGGAGAATGTGATTCATTTTACTCGAAAGAAAGCCTTTCATTTACGAATAATATTTAGGAGATCTCTACTGACGTATCGGTCAGGGTTTGATGACTGTGCTATTGCGAATCTATCAACCCTCCACAACAGTGGTCTACCATAATAGATATTAGACCGAAAGAAAATAATTTCCGCTTCACCTCCATTAATGTTTTTCACTCCATACATTTAAAATTTATTCTTTAACGTAATTAATATATTATATCAGGTAAGTTGAGGTGTGGAGGATAGCAGCTCTTGAATAAATTAAACTCCTTTTAACAAGACGTTCAGGATTTAGTTATTGAGCCATCTTCAGTTGTTTAAGATCATTTTGTCCAATGTGAAGTGTTTATAAACAAATAATTTGTCGAAATATATTCCAATAAATATGATCTTTTTTCGAAAATCGTTTCAAGCAAATTAAATATCATATTTCTTGAAATCATTTTCTTATGGACACCTCACATTTGACAATTTTATTAGGATGTTCAAAATGATCTTAAACAACTGAAGATGGCTCAATAAATTTGACCGAAACTTCATGTTTAAAGACGTTTAATTTATTCAAAAGATACTTCCCTTCCTGGCTGCTCCCCACTGCTTCTCGACTTTTTTTTACAGACACTTTTTTCCCATTCACACTCACACTCACACCCACATACACACAGTCTTTTCGGCATTTAAGACTTTAAACGATAACTGTTATTAATAAATATATCAATTGGGGGTTCAGGCATTCTTAATTAAGCCATTTCCAAATCCTCGGTATACAAGGTAGGCGCGCTACCAACTACACTGAGCCAGAGGGCGCTTCTCGTCTTAACATCATTAATAATCTGGTATTTCAAAAAGATTATAACGTTGAGCATTTAGATTTTGAAAGATTTTACCCTTTTGGCTATATTTAAAACTTTGCTAACTTTATAATGAATCAGCATAGAGGCACATTAAATTCTCAGATTATGCGAAAGTGTCGGTTTTACATTCACCCATCTTCAGGTGATATTAAATGTATACCCAATCGTTTATTTGTGAAATATAGGAGTTTTATTTTCTTTGAGGTGCTCCTGTCCTCAATCCTCATCAAAATCTGCTGGCAAGTTGACAATCAAGGCCTATTACTTTCTCTTACCTATGTATATATGTAATATATATATAGAGAGAAAGTATTGGATTCATGTCAAAAATTCGATGTCGAGATTTTGATGGATCTTCACGTTTTGAGGTCCCCTGAATCCAAAAAAGTGGTTTTCGCGACATGGTCTGTCTGTGGGTGTGTGTGTGTTCAATTTTAAGCATGAAGGAATTGAGCTAGGAGGATGAAATTTTATATTTAAGTTAAATACCTCCCGGGACCGGAAAAATAAGCTTTTAATCAAAATTGGCCAAAGAGTACTAGTACTTTACTGATGTACTTTTTCAGTTTTTTTTCGATTTTCTCAAAATTCGCTCTAACGATTTTGATTAAAATTCAAAAATCAATTATTTTTTAGATGCTCTTTCAAATGTATATTCTCGTTTTGCCCTCAAAATTGTTTGAAGCACACTTTACTCTTGTATTTCATAGGGAAGATAGGAGAAATGGTTGCCATGGTAACAAAATATAAATATTTTGCCATGTTTATAATTTTGACATCTTAAATTTCTAATATATTGGCGGAAACTAAATATATTTCGACACAAAAAATCTGGTGTGACAAGCACAGAACACAACTTTCGATTACCGAAGGTAAGAGAAAGTTGTGTGCTGTGCGCCAGTCACACCAGATTTTATATATTATTATTAAGTCTTTTCGGCATCTTAGGTTCATTAGTAAAAGAATTTTTATTTTCGGTTTAACTGTGGTTTATTTGTAAAAATTACGTTTCGTCCACTCATTCTATGGCCTTCTTCAGGTACAATTCAGCTAAGATTATAAGGGTTGTTACATGTGTCAAAATCTTAATTGAATTAGTTGAGAAAAAAAGCGGTAGAGTAGCAAACTTTCAGTTTTATCCATATCTTCCATTGCATTGGTATTTAATAGAATTATCAGCTTATTTGCTGATGGGTCTTATATCAAACCCTCTCCCCCCCCCCGCAGCCCTTTTACGCTTTCGCATATGTAAAATTTTTTGTCGTTCACTAGTTTGAATAATAAACTCACTTTGTAGATAATATCTACATGTAACCCGATGCCTAATAAGTTACCCCTCATCAGTGAGCAGTTGAACATAAGTTTCCTTTTCAACTTGTGTTTTAATTGAATTTAATTAAATTATAAAATGAATTATAAAGCAATCTAAAGAGATAGAGAGAGGCCAAACGAAAACGGCTTCTTGCTTCGTTTGCTAATAAATTTCTCAGAGTCTCTCATTTTAGAATTTTAATTAAATCATTCAAAGAAAAAAATATAAAAAAAAAAGTGTAGAATGGTAATTATTTTAAATTCAATTACCGTCGTGATCTCTTTTTGATTTGACTTTTTATAAATAAAACGAACACCTCTGATGTTAGTTAAAGGGTCTCTCAAACTAAAAAGCTTTTATTTGTACCAAATGATTTCGAAACAATCAAAAAATTTATTCTATCCAATTAAATTCTTTTTTTTTTTTTTTACTTTCTCTTACCTATGTATATATGTTAATATATGAGAGAGAGAAAGTATTGGATTCATGTCAAAAATTCGATTTTGAGATTTTAATGAATATACACGTTTTGAGGTCCCCTGAGTCCAAAAAATTTCGCAACATGGTCTGTCTGTGTGTCCTACTGTGTGTTTGAGGCCGTTTCTTTGCGATTCCTTCATTCAAACGCACCGATAACGCCTTGTAGTATTCACTAATGACTGTTTTACCTATTTCAAGATAGTCGATGAACAAAATACGGACCAGCTGACTGTATGTGGTTCTCGGGCTGCAGTCCACTCAGATGACGATCGTTTTGACTTCGGAGTGTAGTGGTGGATTCATGTTTCATCCATTGTCACATACAGAGCGAAAAAATATTTTTTTAGGGATGATATACTAGTAAAATATATTTATAAGAATCTGAGAATCGAAATTTAATTTCAAGATATACTAGTATATTGATCTACCGTTACCACTATTATTCCACAGGAGAGAAGACACTTTGGCCATATGCTTAGACAACCAAAACGCTTTGTCTTTCGGAAGTGTGGTTACTATTCTCCTTCAATTATATTATATTTAAAAAAAAATGGATTTATTTAGGCCTACTTTAAAAATGCGATTTGGTTGCCTAAACAAAAAGTCAAAGTGTTAATAGTGACGCCTACTTTACGTATGATTGAATAAGCTTACTAAAAGTCATAACAAATTTTTTACTTTCTCTTATCCTATATATGAAATATATATAGAGAGAAAGTATTCGATTCAAGTCAAAAATTCGATGTCGAGATTTTGATGGATATACACGTTTTGAGGTCCCCTGAATCAAAAAAAAGTGGTCTGTCTGTGTGTCTGTGAACAAAATATCTCAGGAACTAAAAGAGCTACGAGGTTGAAATTTTATATTTAAGTTATGCACCCCCCCCCAATCCCAAGAGGTAAAAATAAGCTTTTGAACAAAATCGGCCAAAAAGTACTAGTACTATATCAGCGAAATTTTTCGTGGAAATCGTTTGAAGTACACTTTACTGATGTGGAAGCATTCGTAGCTCAGCGACAGCTATGAATCGCGTGGTCAAGTTTGAAACTTAAGTGCTAAGATATCTCGACACAAAAAATCTGGTGTGACAAGCACAGTACACAACTTTCTCTTGCCGATGGGTAGGATCGCTCAGCCTCTAATATACCTGCAACAAAAAAAAAAAATAAATAAATAAAAAATTTCAAGCTTCACCACCCTGTTTTTTACTTTCTCTTACCTATGTATATATGTAATATATATATAGAGAGAAAGTATTAGTTCATGTCAAAAATTCGATGTCGAGATTTTGATGGATCTTCACGTTTTGAGGTCCCCTGAATCCAAAAAGTGGTTTTCGCGACATGGTCTGTCTGTGTGTGTGTGGGTGGGTGTGTGTGTGGGTGGGTGTGTGTGTGGGTGGGTGTGTGTGTGTGTGTTCAATTTTAAGCATGAAGGAATTGAGCTACGAGGTTGAAATTTTATATTTAAGTTAAACACCCCCGGGACCGGAAAAATAAGCTTTTAATCAAAATCGGCCAAAGAGTACTAGTACTTTACTGATGTACTTTTTCAATTTTTTTCGATTTTCTCAAAATTTGCTCAAACGATTTTTTTTTAAATTCAAAAATCAATTATTTTTTAGATGCTCTTTAAAATGTATATTCTCATTTTGCGATTGAAATCTTCTGAAGACCACTTTACTCTTGTGTTTCATAGGAAAGATAGGAAAAATGGTTGCCATGGTAACAAAATATAAATATTTTCCCATACTTATAAATTTTACATCTGAATTCAAATGTACCGTACTGTCGGGAACTAAATATATTTCGACACAAAAAATCTGGTGTGACAAGCACAGTGCACAACTTTCGATTACCGAAGGTAAGAGAAAGTTGTGTGCTGTGCGCCAGTCACACCAGATTTTTTTTTTTTTTTTTTTTAATTTTGCCCTTTCATCTACCAAGGTCAATTAGTGTTTTAGAATGAATTATATTTTTATTGTGAGAAGTACCAATGGCTACCGGGAGGTGGGGGAGGGGGATTTTTTTCAACGTCCTGATTTCTCAGTTTCTCCTATCCGAGTTTATACCTCACTTGGCATCGCTTAACCGCAACGATTTTGATTGCTCTACTCTGTTGCCACCATCCTGGTTCATCACACAATAATTGAATAATTTTAATTATAACCAAATTGTGCAAAAAATACAATATTTTACTTAATATTTTTCCTAATAGGTCTCCTTAATTAATTTGTATAAATGGCCCTCAATTTCCGATTTGCCCCGGGCCTTGCAATATCTAAGGCCCAGTCCTGTCTGATTGCATTTAGACATTTTTCCTATTTGTATAAATTAATTGGTAGTCAATATATTTGACAATAATCAAATTGAGAAATAAATCAATAACACCTGACGAAACAGGCATATAACAAAAATAGAATTCTAAAAGTAATAATTCAATGTTAGCGTTATAAAATAGATTCATCGAATCTGATATTATTCTAAATATTTTTTTTTTTTGCGTTTCTTTGGTGGCAAAAAAGAATATAGGAAATTCTCTCTTAGCACCCCATACAAATGCTACGTACTCTTTCATTAGAGATGAAATCAATTTTAGTGCAAATGTTTTTATAATAAGGAGTAGTAAATTTGAAATGTCCTGGTAATCTAGCAAATGGTATTCCCCCACCCTTATGGCTGGCTTCTTCTCTAGAAAAGAGAGAGAGAGAGGGTGTAAATCGTCTGTGAAATGAAAATTACTCCAATTTCTATTCTATCTTGTCATAAATTCATGAAGTTGCATTGCGTTCTTCTCTCTCTCTCTCTCTCTCTTTTCTTTCTTTTTTAAATTTATTTAATTAAATTATCTCTTTACGACTTTTCAAGAGAAACTAACCAACACCAATAAGTCGTCTTAAGGAATAAAAAATAAAAGAGATAAAATGAAAAATGTATTAGAAATAATAGAATAATGAATTACGTTTTTTGGGTTCAGAATTTACTATTTTTGTCAGCTTGTGATTTATATTATATAAATTATATTTCCAAATATACCAAATTGTTTAAATAAAATCATCGGACTGCCTGGGGGCCCGAACCCGCGACGTTCGGTATAAGCACGCTACCAACTACACCAAGCCCTAGGGCTAAAAATCTGGTGTGACTGGCGCACAGCACACAACTTTCTCTTACCTTCGGTAATCGAAAGTTGTGTACTGTGCTTGTCACACCAGATTTTGTGTCGACATATATTTAGTTCCCGACAGTACGGAACATTTGAATTCAGATGTAAAATTTATAAGTATGGGGAAAATATTTATATTTTGTTACCATGGCAACCATTTCTCCTATCTTCCCTATGAAATACAAGAGTAAAGTGGTCTTCAGAAGATTTCAATCGCAAAATGAGAATATACATTTTAAGAGCATCTAAAAAATAATTGATTTTGAATTAAAAAAAAAATCGTTGGAGCAAATTTTGAGAAAATCGAAAAAAACTGAAAAAGTACATCAGTAAAGTACTAGTACTCTTTGGCCGATTTTGATTAAAAGCTTATTTTTCCGGTCCCGGGGGTGTTTAACTTAAATATAAAATTTCAACCTCGTAGCTCAATTCCTTCATGCTTAAAATTGAACACACACACACCCACCCACCCACCCACACACACACCGACAGACAGACAGACCATGTCGCGAAAACCACTTTTTTGGATTCAGGGGACCTCAAAACGTGAAGATCCATCAAAATCTCGACATCGAATTTTTGACATGAATCCAATACTTTCTCTCTATATATATATTACATATATACATAGGTAAGAGAAAGTAAAAATAGTTTATTTGTACGATTCTCTTATATTTAAAAAGAAAAAGATTTATATTCTGTTACCATGGCAACCATTTCTCCTATCTTTCCTATGAAGTACAAGAATAAAGTGGCTTCAGAACACTTTTAGGGCAAAATGAGAATATACATTTTAAAGAGCATCTAAAAAAATAATTGATTTTTGAATTTTAAACAATTTTGAGGGAGCGAATTTTGAGAAAATCGAAAAAAAAATCTGAGAAAGTTCATCAGTAAAGTACTAGTACTTTTTGGCCGATTTTATTCAAAAGCCTATTTTGAGTGTCCCGGAGGGTACCTAAGTTAAATATAAAATTTCAATCCGGTAGCTCAATTCCTTCATGATAAAAATCGTTACACACAGACAGACAGACGCACCAATTTGCGAGACCCACTTTTTTGGACTCAGGGGACCTCAATACATGTACAGTGAGGGACAATATTAAGTCCCACCCATGCATTTTCTACTTGTGATTATTTCATTGTTTTTTAAACAATGGAAAACCTTCGTGGTTCAAACCTAGAAAATTTCCCTTCAATTGATGTTTTTTGGCTGTGGAGATTTACTCAGGATTCGCAGGGACTTTGCAGCCAGGAGATTGAATAAAAAGATCTTTTATTTAATTTTTTATTTGCCGACGTTTCGGTCGCCAATCACGACCTTCATCAGGGTCTATGATCTTAACATTTATTTAAAAAAATTGATATTAAATTACAATAAGAATACAAATTTGATAAAAATCAGATGTAGGCCTGCCTGGTACTTACAAATATTGTCAATTATACACGATCTTAGGTATCTTAATATTCATTGCAATTAAATAGAATTTCTTTTTACGATTAAATGTGGGATTGTACAACCGATATTTAAGATATATGAAAGGTAAAATACACTAGGTTAGATTTAAACTTTCTACCGTAGGCTCAAGTTGAAACATTATGTATATTATGTTATTATTATACATTATGTTATATTATAATTATATTATGGATATTTAAGAAATTTCTTTTTACTTTGATATGTACAAAAAAATTTTTATTTAATCTCCCTGACTGCAAAGTCCTGAGTTTCCCATAAAGATTTTTCATTTTCTTTTATAAAGACAATGAAATAATTACAAGTAGAAAACGCATCGGTGGGACTTAATATTGTCCCTCACTGTACCATGGTAGTATATCCATCAAAATCTCGACATGATCGCAATACTTTCTCTCTCTATATATTTCATATATAAGGTAAGAGAAAGTAAAATGAACTTTTATACAATTATCATCTCTCTTATTAAACACTTGCTGCCATTTTTGTCCAGTTGAAAATTCCTTTTTACACCAAAATATTTACGACCAAACTTTTTTGAATCCCAAAAAAATCAAATCATTCGAAATAAAATATTTATGCGTATTTTATTATTCTCGTGAAGTATAGAGTATAATTACCCGAAATAACGATGCACAATACTCTATTATAAAGCATGGGTAAAATCGCGTAATTTTTTAATCAAAGAAGATAGAGATATTCGTAATTAGTGTATTAATGATTGAATGGATTTAATTCTCCCCCACTCTTCTTATCTCTCTCTTCTCTCTTAATAGGTGATTAAATTTCATATCCAATAAAACAACTCGAAATTTTTCATACAACAACAACAACAACAACAACATTCCTACATAAACTCTTTTCGTTGATTAAAGTGTGTGAACATTATTTATTATTCATGACAGATTATTTATGTTAATGAGCTGCTTTTCATTTAGTTAAGAGCTTAGGAAAAAATTCTAATAGATTAAAATTTAATTTTTATCAAGAGAAATGTTTGACTTTTGTCACTATTTAGAACTTGTTCCAAATCGATTGATTCATTCAAGATTTTGAATAGAAAATTTATACTCTTTATTATATGATGGCCTAAGATGCCGAAAAGACTTTAAAAAAAAAAAATAATTAAAGAACTTACTCAGGATTCGCAGGGACTTTGCGGCCAGGAGATTAAATGGAAAAAATCTTTTTTATTTGCCGACGTTTCTGTCGCCAATCACAACCTTCATCAGGGCCTATGATCATAACTAGAGACCGGATTTTAAGCAAAATGCTTATTGCTCAATTTTATAAGCAACCATTATATATTTAATTTCTACACAGATTAGGGAAAACTAAGTGCGTATGAGATTGCATTTTTTTTGCTTTTTTTGAGTTTTTCATGCTGCTTTTTTCCCTTTCGTGCATATTTTAACTTATTTTTAGGGTCCGACCGAAACAAGATTTTCAGCCGAAACCGAAACCGAAACCGAATATTCGGCCTCAACCTTAGTTTCGGCCGAAACCGTAACCGAAACCGAAACTTTGTATTTCCTATAAAATTTTTTTCATTTACCTTTTTATTTTTTTTTTTTTTTTTTTTTGAATTTTTTTTCCCTCCCGTGAAAATCATTTTACCTTTTTTTTAGGGAGACTAAAATTTTTTTCTCCCTCAAGTGCAAATTATTTGACCTTTTTTCTTTTGCATGCGAGTCTCATCCCATTTTTTCAGACTCTGGTTTCGGCCGGCCGAAAGGTTCGGCCACTTTTTGGCCGAAACCCGAAACTACGGCCGAAACCATGATTTTTGGCCGAAACTATGCAGAAACCGTAACCGAAACCAGGAATATTCGGTCGGTTCCTACTTATTTTACGAATATTTAAAAATTTTTTTTTTTTATTAAAAAATACACTTTTTCCCATTCCCACACCAGGGACGCATATAAGTGGGGAAGGGGCCCGCCCCAAAAAAAAATTTCCAAAAATCCCGCCCAGTGCGAAAAAATATAGCCCTGTAAAAAAAATTTTTTCCGCAGGGGTGAAAAAATTTGGTTCCGCGAAAACAAAATTTTTCGCAGGGCGGGAGCAGAATAAATTTAGTTTATTTAAAAAAAAAAAAAAAATGAATTGCCATTGGTATGAGTAAAAATTGCTTATGAGATGCTTTTTTTCAACTTTTATGCTTATTTAACAACTTTTTATTCAAGATTTCTATGCTTTTTTTTAAGCACTTTTCCATTTTTATGCTTTTTTGTCCGGTCTCTAATCATAACATTTATTTAAAAAATTGATATTAAATTACAATAAGAATACAAATTCGATAAACATCAGATGTACTTACAAATATTGTCAATTATACAATATCTTAGGTATCTTAATGTTCATTCCAATTAAATACAATTTCTTTTTAACTTTGATATGTACAAAAATATTATCCTTTACTTGCTGCTCGGAGTTCTCTTATTCAAATGATACCCTGAACTCACCTCACATTTATTATTTTTTTTGAAATCTTAAAATAAAATTAATCCCACTTTAGTTATAAATAACACATTTAATTTGAGGAATACTTGCTTTATACTAATCTAATCTAAAAACCTTTATTTTAATATAATGTTTTACGTTTTACAAATTAAACCTTAATGAATTTTAATATATTCTCATATAGGGCACTAAGACCTTGGATGTCATCTCTAGAATTGCAGGCTATATCTCGATATTTTTCAAGGAAATGATGGCATTACAAAAATATCAGGGTATCATTTGAATAAGAGAACTCCGAGCAGCAAGATAGAGGATAATATTTTTGTTCATATCAAAGTAAAAATAAATTGTTATTTAATTGCAATGAACATTAAGATACCTAAGATCGTGTATAATTGAAAATATTTGTAAGTACCAGGGGCCTACATCTGATATTTATCAAATTTGTATTTTTATTGTAATTTAATATCAATTTATTTAATAAATGTAATGATCATAGACCCTGATGAAGGTCGCGATTGGCGACCGAAACGTCGGCAAATAAAAATTAAATAAAATATTTTTTCATTTAATCTTCCGACTGCAAAGTCCCTGCGAATCCTGAGTAATTCTCAACAGTCATAAAACATCAATTTAAAGAACTTTATTTTTTTTAACACTCACACTTTTTTTCTCATTCACACTCACACTCACATTTACACTGTCTTTTCGGCAACTCAGGCCATATAAGACATTTACGATATCCGTTATTGATTAATATACATATTGGGGGTCCAGGCATCCTTATTTAAGCCATTTGGTATCCAAATGGCTTAAATAAAATCATCGGACTGCCTGGGGTCCGAACCCGCGACTTTGGGTATACGAGGTTAGCACCCCTACACTAAGCCCCGAGGGCATAAAATAACTTAGAACGTAGCATTTTTAATTTTTCAATTTTTATGTTTCAACTAGAGCCTACGGTTATCAGTCTAAAATTAATTAATAATAACAACTTCTTGGATACCAAATGGCTTAAATAAAAATGCCTTGACCCCAAATATATATATTATAAAAAATACTAGTATCGTTAAAGTCTTATATGGCCTGAGTTGCCGTGGGTACTCTGTGTTTGTGTGTGTATGGGAAAAAAGTGTGAGTGATTTTTTTTTTTTTTTTTTTTTTTAAACAACTTCTTGAAACTCCTAATGCCATTCATACTCAACAATTTATGTATTAGAAATTAAGAAGATAAAATTACCTATTTTATATAAGAGAGCTGAGTAGTTGTTGTTTAAATAGGAAAAAAGGCATTGTTCCCCCTCCCTTGGCTTTGGGATTTTTTTTTTTTTTTATATTAGAAATTACATGAGATTATCCTTGACAATTTAAATACATAATGAATAAGTAAAAAAGATTACGTATGAATGTTATAAATTTTATAATTTTTTATTATTCTCTTTGAGAAATAAAGCCTTTTCAATATCAAACAAGAAATTTGACCAAATTTTTTAAAAAATATTTTTGAGATCTATAATAGTATTCAAACTTCGATTCGGACTTAACTAGTCATATATGGTGTACCCTGTTATGGAATGGTGTGTCAAGCGCCAAAAAAATTCAAAATTAAGTTACGCACGGAATATTATTTCAAATGCTATAATTAATAGTATTTTTTATGAAATATATCCTAAAAAAATTTATATTTAATGTTACTTGCACAATTGACAAAAAAAAATTATATATAATCCAGTTAAAAACAAAAAACTTTATTGTTAGATTTTCTCAAAACTCGATGTTTGGTCTTTGACACACCATTGCATAACAGAGTCCATATATATTCAACAAGACTGTGTTTTTTTATTGGCGAGCCTAAACATCCCATGGCCCTAGGGAACGAGCCTTGCAGGATCTCCAGCCTTTCAGGAGCCTAGGCGTGCTGTCCATTGACCCTCGAAAAACAAATTTTTTTTTTTCATAGTCATTTCTATTGTTGCAAATTTTGCTGAACGAATTTGGTTTTTTTTTTTTTTT